>CALNHX010008087.1:0-65224 GCA_940337035.1 Agriotes lineatus
AAATGTCCCATATGTCCCTAACGTCCCAGACGTCCCAGCTGTCCCGTATGTCCCGAACGTCCCAGACGTCCCAGACGTCCTAGATGTTTCATATGTCCCTTACGTCCCAGACGTCCTAGATGTCCTATATGTCCCTAACGTCCCAGACGTCCCAGACGTCCCAGATGTCCCATATGTCCCATATGTTCCTAATGTCCCAGACGTCCTAGATGTCCCATATCGCCTTAACGTCCCAGGCGTCCTAAATGTCTCACACGTCCTTAACGTCCCAGACGTCTTAGACGTCGTAGATGTCCCATATGTCCATAACGTCCCAGACGTCCTAGATGTCTCACTTGTCCCATATGTCCCTAATGTCCCAAACGTCTTAAATGTCCCATATGTCCTTAACGTCCAAGACGTCCCAGATGTCCCATATGTCCCTATCGTCTCAGACGTCCCAGATGTCCCATATGTTTCACATGTCCCTAATGTCCCAGGCGTCCCAGATGTCCCATATGTCCCACATGTCCCTAATGTCCCAGGCGTCCCAGATGTCCCATATGTCCCATATGTCTCTATTGTCCCAGGCGTCCTAAATGTCCCATATATCCTTAACGTCCCAGACGTCCCAGACGTCCTAGATGTCCCATATGTTCTTAACGTCCCAGACGTCCCAGATGTCCCATATGTCCCTAACGTCCCAGACGTCCCAGATGTCCCGTATGTCCTATATGTCCCTAATGTCCCAGGCGTCCTAGATGTTCCATATGTCTCTAACGGCCCAGACGTTATAAATGTCCCATATGTCCCTAACGTCCCAGACGTCCCAGCTGTCCCGTATGTCCCTAACGTCCCAGACGTCCCAGACGTCCTAGATGTCCCATATGTCCCTAACGTCTCAGACGTCCTAGATGTCCTATATGTCCCTAACGTCACAGACGTCCAAGACGTCCCAGATGTCCCATATGTCCCATATGTCCCTAATGTCCCAGGCGTCCCAGATGTCCCATATGTCCCTAATGTCCCAGGCGTCCTAAATGTCCCATATGTCCTTAACGTCCCAGACGTCCCAGACGTCCTAGATGTCCCATATGTCCTTAACGTCCCAGACGTCCCAGATGTCCCATATGTCCCTAACGTCCCAAACGTCCCAGATGTTTTATATGTCCCATATGTCCCTAATGTTCCAGGCGTCCTAGATGTTCTATATGTCTCTAACGTCCTAGACGTCCTAGATGTCGCATATGTCCTTAACGTCCCAGACGTCTCAAATGTCCCATATGTCCCTAACGTCCCAGACGTCCCAGATGTCCCATATGTCCCATATGTCCCTAATGTCCCAGGCGTCCCAGATGTCCCATATGTCCCATATGTCCCTAATGTCCCAGGCGTCTTAAATGTCCCATATGTTCTTAACGTCCCAGACGTCCCAGACGTCCTAGATGTCCCATATGTCTATTACCCCCACTACCTTTACGATACAACAATTTAAGACCAATAATGTATTATAACACAATATCTCTCTGCGCTCTTACCTGCTTATAGATCTCTGCCACCAGCTTTGGGAGCTTACGCTCGCGACCACTCAGTCGCAGATGGGAGTGGGTTCAAAAGAACAAATTACCTAAGTTACCAGGATCCTAGGGCGCCACGCCGTTGTAGCTTCATATTAATACTCCCCGTTGAAACGTGTAACGGCGAACCTAAATTGCTTATACAAGAAAGCAGAGATTCGACGCAGTAGCAAATACAAGACAAATTTCACTTGTGTATATATAATACCCACTACGGTTCTAACATTGCGATACAGTCTGTGCATAAGAATTAATACCAGAATGGCAAACCAGATAAATATAACATAAAGATGTCCCATATGTCCTTAACGTCCCAGGCGTCTCAGATGTCTCATATGTCTCATATGTCCCTAACGTCCCAGACGTCCTAGATGTCCTATATGTCCCTAACGGCCCAGACGTGCTAGATGCCCCATATCTCCTTAACGTCCCAGGCGTCCTAAATGTCTCACACGTCCTTAACGTCCCAGACGTCCCAGACGTCGTAGATGTCCCATATGTCCTTAACGTCGCAGACGTCCCAGATGTCTCACTTGTCCCATATGTCCCTAATGTCCCAAACGTCCTAAATGTCGCATACGTCCTTGACGTTCCAGACGTCCCAGGCGTCCCAGATGTCCCATATGTCCTTAACGTCCATGACGTCCCAGATGTCCCATATGTCCCTAACGTCTCAGACGTCCCAGATGTCCCATATGTCCCACATGTCCCTAATGTCCCAGGCGTCCCAGATGTCCCATATGTCCCATATGTCTCTAATGTCCCAGGCGTCCTAAATGTCCCATATATCCTTAACGTTCCAGACGTCTCAGACGTCCTAGATGTCCCATATGTTCTTAACGTCCCAGACGTCCCAGATGTCCCATATGTCCCTAACGTCCCAGACGTCCGAGATGTCCCGTATGTCCTATATGTCCCTAATGTCCCAGGCGTCCTAGATGTTCCATATGTCCTTAACGGCCCAGACGTTATAAATGTTCCATATGTCATAACGTCCCAAACGTCCCAGACGTCCTAGATGTCCCATATGTCCTATATGTCTCTAATGTCCCAGGGGTCCTAAATGTCCCATATGTATTTAACGTCCTAGACGTCCCAGACGTCCCAGATGTCCCATATGTCCCTAACGTCTCAGACGTCCCAGATGTCCCATATGTCTCATATGTCCCTAATGTCCCAGGCGTCCCAGATGTCCCATATGTCCCTAATGTCCAAGGCGTCGTAAATGTCCCATATGTCCTATATGTCTCTAATGTCCCAGGGGTCCTAAATGTCCCATATGTATTTAACGTCCTAGACGTCCCAGACGTCCCAGATGTCCCATATGTCCCTAACGTCTCAGACGTCCCAGATGTCCCATATGTCTCATATGTCCCTAATGTCCCAGGCGTCCCAGATGTCCCATATGTCCCTAATGTCCAAGGCGTCGTAAATGTCCCATATGTCCTTAACGTCCCAAACGTCCCAGACGTATTAGATGTCCCATATGTCCCTAACGTCTCAGACGTCCCAGATGTCCCATATGTCTCATATGTCCCTAATGTCCCAGGCGTCCTAGATGTTCCATATGTCCCTAACGTCCCAGACGTCATAAATGTCCCACATGTCCCTAACGTCCCAGACGTCCCAGTTGTTCCGTATGACCCTAACGTACTAGACGTCCCAGACGTCCTAGATGTCCCATATGTCCCTAACGTCCCAGACGTCTTAGAGGTCCTATATGTCCCTAACTTCCAGACGTCCCAGACGTCCCAAATGTCCCATATGTCTCATATGTCCCTAATGTCCCAGGCGGCCCAGATGTCCCACATATCCCATATGTCCCTAATGTCCCAGGCGTCCTAAATGTCCCATATGTCCTTAACGTCTTAGACGTCCCAGACGTCCTAGATGTCCCATATGTCCTTAACGTCCCAGACGTCCCAGATGTCCCATATGTCCCTAACGTCCCAGACGTCCCAGATGTCCCAGATGTCCCATGTGTCCCTAACGTCCCAGACGTCCCAGATGTCCCATATGTCCCATATGTCCCTAATGTCCCAGGCGTTTCAGATGTCCCATATGTCTCATATGTCCCTAATATCCCAGGGGTCCTAGATGTCCCATATGTCCTTAACGTCCCAGACGTCCCAGACGTCCTAGATGTCCTATATGTCCTTAACGCCCCAGACGTCCCAGATGTCCCATATGTCCCTAACGTCCCAGACGTCCCAGATGTCCCATATGTCCCATATGTCCCTTACGTCCCAGACGTCCCAGCCGTCCCAGATGTCCCATATGTCCCATATGTCCCTAACGTCCCAGACGTCCCAGACGTCCCAGAGGTTCCATATGTCCCTAACGTCCCAGACGTGCTAGATGTCCTATATGTCCCTAACGTCCCAGACGTCCCAGACGTCCCAGATGTCCCATATGTCTCTAATGTCATAGGCGTCCAAGATGTCCAATATGTCCTTAACGTCCCAGACGTCCCAGACGTCCTAGATGTCCCATATGTCCTTAACGTCCGAGACGTCCCAGATGTCCCATATGTCCCATATGTCCCTAATGTCCCAGGCGTCCTAGATGTTCCATATGTCCCTAACGTCCCAGACGTTCCAGATGTCCCATATGTCCCATTTGTCCCTAATGTCCCAGGCGTCCCAGATGTTCTATATGTCCCATATGTCCCTAATGTCCCAGGCGACTTAAATGTCCCATATGTCCTTAACGTCCCAGACGTCCCAGACGTCCCAGATGTTCCATATGTTTCTAACGTCCCAGACGTACCATATGTCTCATATGTCTCATATGTCTCTAATGTCCCAGGCGTCCTAGATGTTCCATATGTCACTAACGTCCCAGACGTCCTAAATGTCCCATATGTCCCTAACGTCCCAGACGTCCCAGCTGTCCCGTTAGTCCCGAACGTCCCAGACGTCCCAGACGTCCTAGATGTTTCATATGTCCCTTACGTCCCAGACGTCCTAGATGTCCTATATGTCCCTAACGTCCCAGACGTCCCAGACGTCCCAGATGTCCCATATGTCCCATATGTTCCTAATGTCCCAGACGTCCTAGATGTCCCATATCGCCTTAACGTCCCAGGCGTCCTAAATGTCTCACACGTCCTTAACGTCCCAGACGTCTTAGACGTCGTAGATGTCCCATATGTCCATAACGTCCCAGACGTCCTAGATGTCTCACTTGTCCCATATGTCCCTAATGTCCCAAACGTCTTAAATGTCCCATATGTCCTTAACGTCCAAGACGTCCCAGATGTCCCATATGTCCCTAACGTCTCAGACGTCCCAGATGTCCCATATGTTTCACATGTCCCTAATGTCCCAGGCGTCCCAGATGTCCCATATGTCCCACATGTCCCTAATGTCCCAGGCGTCCCAGATGTCCCATATGTCCCATATGTCTCTAATGTCCCAGGCGTCCTAAATGTCCCATATATCCTTAACGTCCCAGACGTCCCAGACGTCCTAGATGTCCCATATGTTCTTAACGTCCCAGACGTCCCAGATGTCCCATATGTCCCTAACGTCCCAGACGTCCCAGATGTCCCGTATGTCCTATATGTCCCTAATGTCCCAGGCGTCCTAGATGTTCCATATGTCTCTAACGGCCCAGACGTTATAAATGTCCCATATGTCCCTAACGTCCCAGACGTCCCAGCTGTCCCGTATGTCCCTAACGTCCCAGACGTCCCAGACGTCCTAGATGTCCCATATGTCCCTAACGTCTCAGACGTCCTAGATGTCCTATATGTCCCTAACGTCACAGATGTCCCATATGTCCCTAATGTCCCAGGCGTCCCAGATGTCCCATATGTCCCTAATGTCCCAGGCGTCCTAAATGTCCCATATGTCCTTAACGTCCCAGACGTCCCAGACGTCCTAGATGTCCCATATGTCCTTAACGTCCCAGACGTCCCAGATGTCCCATATGTCCCTAACGTCCCAAACGTCCCAGATGTTTTATATGTCCCATATGTCCCTAATGTTCCAGGCGTCCTAGATGTTCTATATGTCTCTAACGTCCTAGACGTCCTAGATGTCGCATATGTCCTTAACGTCCCAGACGTCTCAAATGTCCCATATGTCCCTAACGTCCCAGACGTCCCAGATGTCCCATATGTCCCATATGTCCCTAATGTCCCAGGCGTCCCAGATGTCCCATATGTCCCATATGTCCCTAATGTCCCAGGCGTCTTAAATGTCCCATATGTTCTTAACGTCCCAGACGTCCCAGACGTCCTAGATGTCCCATATGTCTATTACCCCCACTACCTTTACGATACAACAATTTAAGACCAATAATGTATTATAACACAATATCTCTCTGCGCTCTTACCTGCTTATAGATCTCTGCCACCAGCTTTGGGAGTTTACGCTCGCGACCACTCAGTCGCAGATGGGAGTGGGTTCAAAAGAACAAATTACCTAAGTTACCAGGATCCTAGGGCGCCACGCCGTTGTAGCTTCATATTAATACTCCCCGTTGAAACGTGTAACGGCGAACCTAAATTGCTTATACAAGAAAGCAGAGATTCGACGCAGTAGCAAATACAAGACAAATTTCACTTGTGTATATATAATACCCACTACGGTTCTAACATTGCGATACAGTCTGTGCATAAGAATTAATACCAGAATGGCAAACCAGATAAATATAACATAAAGATGTCCCATATGTCCTTAACGTCCCAGGCGTCTCAGATGTCTCATATGTCTCATATGTCCCTAACGTCCCAGACGTCCTAGATGTCCTATATGTCCCTAACGGCCCAGACGTGCTAGATGCCCCATATCTCCTTAACGTCCCAGGCGTCCTAAATGTCTCACACGTCCTTAACGTCCCAGACATCCCAGACGTCGTAGATGTCCCATATGTCCTTAACGTCCCAGACGTCCCAGATGTCTCACTTGTCCCATATGTCCCTAATGTCCCAAACGTCCTAAATGTCGCATACGTCCTTGACGTTCCAGACGTCCCAGGCGTCCCAGATGTCCCATATGTCCTTAACGTCCATGACGTCCCAGATGTCCCATATGTCCCTAACGTCTCAGACGTCCCAGATGTCCCATATGTCCCACATGTCCCTAATGTCCCAGGCGTCCCAGATGTCCCATATGTCCCATATGTCTCTAATGTCCCAGGCGTCCTAAATGTCCCATATATCCCTAACGTCCCAGACGTCTCAGACGTCCTAGATGTCCCATACGTTCTTAACGTCCCAGACGTCCCAGATGTCCCATATGTCCCTAACGTCCCAGACGTCCGAGATGTCCCGTATGTCCTATATGTCCCTAATGTCCCAGGCGTCCTAGAT
The DNA here is from genome assembly GCA_940337035.1 of Agriotes lineatus. Taxonomy (NCBI): domain Eukaryota; kingdom Metazoa; phylum Arthropoda; class Insecta; order Coleoptera; family Elateridae; genus Agriotes; species Agriotes lineatus. Next base: position 6,877 of record CALNHX010008087.1, read on the forward strand.
GTTCCATATGTCCCTAACGGCCCAGACGTTATAAATGTTCCATATGTCATAACGTCCCAGACGTCCCAGCTGTCCCGTATGTCCCTAACGTCCCAGACGTCCCAGACGTCCTAGATGTCCCATATGTCCCTAACGTCCCAGACGTCCTAGATTTCCTATTTGTCCCTAACGTCACAGACGTCCCAGACGTCCCAGATGTCCCATATGTCCCATATGTCCCTAATGTCCCAGGCGTCCCAGATGTCCCATATGTCCCATATGTCCCTAATGTCCCAGGCGTCCTAAATGTCCCATATGTCCTTAACGTCCCAGACGTCCCAGACGTCCTAGATGTCCCATATGTCCTTAACGTCCCAGACGTCACAGCTGTCCCGTATGTCCCTAACATCCCAGACTTCCCAGACGTCGTAGATGTCCCATATGTCGATAACGTCCCAAACGTCCTAGATGTCCTATATGTCCCTAACGTCCCAGACGTCCCAAACGTCCCAGATGTCTTATATGTCCCATATGTCCCTAATGTCCCAGGCGTCCCAGATGTCCCATATGTCCCATATGTCCCTAATGTCTCAGGCGTCCTAAATGTCCCATATGTCCTTAACGTCCCAGACGTCCCAGACGTCCTAGATGTCTCATATGACCTTAACATCCCAGACGTCCCTGATGTCCCATATGTCCCTAACGTTTCAGACGTCCCAGATGTCCCATATGTCCCATATGTCCCTAATGTCCCAGGCTTCTTAGATGTTCCATATGTCCCTAACGTCCCAGACGTCCTAAATGTCCCATATGTCCCTATCGTCCCAGACGTCCCAGCTGTCCCGTATGTCCCTAACGTCCCAGACGTCTCAGACGTCCTAGATGTCCCATATGTCCCTAACGTCCTAGATGTCCTATATGTCCCTAACGTCCCAGACGTCCCAGACGTCTCAGATGTCTCATACGTCCCATATGTCCTTAATGTCCCAGGCGTCTCAGATGTCCCATATGTCTCTAATGTCCCAGGCGTCCTAAATGTCCCATATGTTCTTAACGTCCCAGACGTGCAGACGTCCTAGATGTCCCATATGTCCATAACGTCCCAGACGTCCCAGATGTCCCATATGTTCCTAACGTCCCAGGCGTCCCAGATGTCCCATATGTCCCATTTGGCTCTAATGTCCCAAGCGTCCTAGATGTTTCATATGTCCCTAACGTCCCAGACGTCCCAGCTGTCCCGTATGTCCCTAACGACCCAGACGTCCCAGATGTCTCATATGTCCCATATGTCCCTAATGTCCTAGGCGTCCTAGATGTCCCATATGTCCCTAACGTCCCAGACGTCCTAGATGTCTTATATGTCCCTAACGGCCCACACGTCCTAGATGTCCCATATGTCCTTAACGTCCCAGACGTCCCAGATGTCCCATATGTCCCATATGTTTTTAATGTCCCAGGCGTCCTAAATGTCCGATATGTCCTTAACGTCCCAGACGTGCCAGACGTCCTAGATGTCCCATATGTCCTTAACGTCCCAGACGTCCCAGATGTCTTATATGTCTCTAACGTCTCAGACGTCCAAGATGTCCCATATGTCTCATATGTCCCTAATGTCCCAGGCGTCCCAGATGTCCCATATGTCCCATATGTCCCTAATGTCCAAGGGGTCCTAAATGTCCCATATGTCCTTAACATCCCAGACGTCCCAGACGTCCCAAATGTCCCATATGTCCCATATGTCCCTAATGTCCCAGACGTCCTAGATGTCCCATATGTCCTTAACGTCCCAAACGTCCCAGATGTCCCATGTGCCCCATATGTTTTTAATTTCCCAGGCATCCTAAATGTCCCATATGTCCTTAACGTCCCAGACGTCCCAGACGTCCTAGATGTCCCATATGTCCTTAACGTCCCAGACGTCCCAGATGTCCCATATGTCCCATATGTCCCTAATGACCCAGGGGTCCTAAATGTCCCATATGTCCTTAACGTCCCAGACGTCCCAGTCGACCTAGATGCCCCATTGTCCTTAACGTCAAAGACGTCCCAGATGTCCCATATGTCCCTAACGTCACAGACGTCCCAGATGTCCCATATGTCCCTAACGTCACAGACGTCCCAGATGTCCCATATGTCCGTAACGTCCCAGACGTCCCAGACGTATTAGATGTCCCATATGTCCTTAACGTCCCAGACGTCCCAGATGTCCCACATGTCCCTAACGTCCCAGACGTCCGAGATGTCCCGTATGTCCTATATGTCCCTAATGTCCCAGGCGTCCTAGATGTTCCATATGTCCCTACCGGCCCAGACGTTATAAATGTTCCATATGTCATAACGTCCCAGACGTCCCAGCTGTCCCGTATGTCCCTAACGTCCCAGACGTCCCAGACGTCCTAGATGTCCCATATGTCCCTAACGTCCCAGACGTCCCAGCTGTCCCATATGTCCTTAACGTCTCAGACGTCCCAGATGTCCCATATGTCCGTAACGTCCCAGACGTCCCAGATGTCCCATATGTCCTATATGTCTCTAATGTCCCAGGGGTCCTAAATGTTCCATATGTATTTAACGTCCTAGACGTCCCAGACGTCCCAGATGTCCCATATGTCCCTAACGTCTCAGACGTCCCAGATGTCCCATATGTCTCATATGTCCCTAATGTCCCAGGCGTCCCAGATGTCCCATATGTCCCTAATGTCCAAGGCGTCGTAAATGTCCCATATGTCCTTAACGTCCCAAACGTCCCAGACGTATTAGATGTCCCATATGTCCCTAACGTCTCAGACGTCCCAGATGTCCCATATGTCTCATATGTCCCTAATGTCCCAGGCGTCCTAGATGTTCCATATGTCCCTAACGTCCCAGACGTCATAATTGTCCCACATGTCCCTAACGTCCCAGACGTCCCAGTTGTTCCGTATGACCCTAACGTACTAGACGTCCCAGACGTCCTAGATGTCCCATATGTCCCTAACGTCCCAGACGTCTTAGAGGTCCTATATGTCCCTAACTTCCAGACGTCCCAGACGTCCCAAATGTCCCATATGTCTCATATGTCCCTAATGTCCCAGGCGGCCCAGATGTCCCACATATCCCATATGTCCCTAATGTCCCAGGCGTCCTAAATGTCCCATATGTCCTTAACGTCTTAGACGTCCCAGACGTCCTAGATGTCCCATATGTCCTTAACGTCCCAGACGTCCCAGATGTCCCATATGTCCCTAACGTCCCAGACGTCCCAGATGTCCCAGATGTCCCATGTGTCCCTAACGTCCCAGACGTCCCAGATGTCCCATATGTCCCATATGTCCCTAATGTCCCAGGCGTTTCAGATGTCCCATATGTCTCATATGTCCCTAATATCCCAGGGGTCCTAGATGTCCCATATGTCCTTAACGTCCCAGACGTCCCAGACGTCCTAGATGTCCTATATGTCCTTAACGCCCCAGACGTCCCAGATGTCCCATATGTCCCTAACGTCCCAGACGTCCCAGATGTCCCATATGTCCCATATGTCCCTTACGTCCCAGACGTCCCAGCCGTCCCAGATGTCCCATATGTCCCATATGTCCCTAACGTCCCAGACGTCCCAGACGTCCCAGAGGTTCCATATGTCCCTAACGTCCCAGACGTGCTAGATGTCCTATATGTCCCTAACGTCCCAGACGTCCCAGACGTCCCAGATGTCCCATATGTCTCTAATGTCATAGGCGTCCAAGATGTCCAATATGTCCTATATGTCCCTAATGTCCCAGGCGTCCTAAATGTCCCATATGTCCTTAACGTCCCAGACGTCCCAGACGTCCTAGATGTCCCATATGTCCTTAACGTCCGAGACGTCCCAGATGTCCCATATGTCCCATATGTCCCTAATGTCCCAGGCGTCCTAGATGTTCCATATGTCCCTAACGTCCCAGACGTTCCAGATGTCCCATATGTCCCATTTGTCCCTAATGTCCTAGGCGTCCCAGATGTTCTATATGTCCCATATGTCCCTAATGTCCCAGGCGACTTAAATGTCCCATATGTCCTTAACGTCCCAGACGTCCCAGACGTCCCAGATGTTCCATATGTTTCTAACGTCCCAGACGTACCATATGTCTCATATGTCTCATATGTCTCTAATGTCCCAGGCGTCCTAGATGTTCCATATGTCACTAACGTCCCAGACGTCCTAAATGTCCCATATGTCCCTAACGTCCCAGACGTCCCAGCTGTCCCGTATGTCCCGAACGTCCCAGACGTCCCAGACGTCCTAAATGTTTCATATGTCCCTTACGTCCCAGACGTCCTAGATGTCCTATATGTCCCTAACGTCCCAGACGTCCCAGACGTCCCAGATGTCCCATATGTCCCATATGTTCCTAATGTCCCAGACGTCCTAGATGTCCCATATCGCCTTAACGTCCCAGGCGTCCTAAATGTCTCACACGTCCTTAACGTCCCAGACGTCTTAGACGTCGTAGATGTCCCATATGTCCATAACGTCCCAGACGTCCTAGATGTCTCACTTGTCCCATATGTCCCTAATGTCCCAAACGTCTTAAATGTCCCATATGTCCTTAACGTCCAAGACGTCCCAGATGTCCCATATGTCCCTAACGTCTCAGACGTCCCAGATGTCCCATATGTTTCACATGTCCCTAATGTCCCAGGCGTCCCAGATGTCCCATATGTCCCACATGTCCCTAATGTCCCAGGCGTCCCAGATGTCCCATATGTCCCATATGTCTCTAATGTCCCAGGCGTCCTAAATGTCCCATATATCCTTAACGTCCCAGACGTCCCAGACGTCCTAGATGTCCCATATGTTCTTAACGTCCCAGATGTCCCATATGTTTCACATGTCCCTAATGTCCCAGGCGTCCCAGATGTCCCATATGTCCCACATGTCCCTAATGTCCCAGGCGTCCCAGATGTCCCATATGTCCCATATGTCCCTAATGTCCCAGGCGTCCTAAATGTCCCATATGTCCTTAACGTCCCAGACGTCCCAGACGTCCTAGATGTCCCATATGTCCTTAACGTCCGAGACGTCCCAGATGTCCCATATGTCCCATATGTCCCTAATGTCCCAGGCGTCCTAGATGTTCCATATGTCCCTAACGTCCCAGACGTTCCAGATGTCCCATATGTCCCATTTGTCCCTAATGTCCTAGGCGTCCCAGATGTTCTATATGTCCCATATGTCCCTAATGTCCCAGGCGACTTAAATGTCCCATATGTCCTTAACGTCCCAGACGTCCCAGACGTCCCAGATGTTCCATATGTTTCTAACGTCCCAGACGTACCATATGTCTCATATGTCTCATATGTCTCTAATGTCCCAGGCGTCCTAGATGTTCCATATGTCACTAACGTCCCAGACGTCCTAAATGTCCCATATGTCCCTAACGTCCCAGACGTCCCAGCTGTCCCGTATGTCCCGAACGTCCCAGACGTCCCAGACGTCCTAAATGTTTCATATGTCCCTTACGTCCCAGACGTCCTAGATGTCCTATATGTCCCTAACGTCCCAGACGTCCCAGACGTCCCAGATGTCCCATATGTCCCATATGTTCCTAATGTCCCAGACGTCCTAGATGTCCCATATCGCCTTAACGTCCCAGGCGTCCTAAATGTCTCACACGTCCTTAACGTCCCAGACGTCTTAGACGTCGTAGATGTCCCATATGTCCATAACGTCCCAGACGTCCTAGATGTCTCACTTGTCCCATATGTCCCTAATGTCCCAAACGTCTTAAATGTCCCATATGTCCTTAACGTCCAAGACGTCCCAGATGTCCCATATGTCCCTAACGTCTCAGACGTCCCAGATGTCCCATATGTTTCACATGTCCCTAATGTCCCAGGCGTCCCAGATGTCCCATATGTCCCACATGTCCCTAATGTCCCAGGCGTCCCAGATGTCCCATATGTCCCATATGTCTCTAATGTCCCAGGCGTCCTAAATGTCCCATATATCCTTAACGTCCCAGACGTCCCAGACGTCCTAGATGTCCCATATGTTCTTAACGTCCCAGACGTCCCAGATGTCCCATATGTCCCTAACGTCCCAGACGTCCCAGATGTCCCGTATGTCCTATATGTCCCTAATGTCCCAGGCGTCCTAGATGTTCCATATGTCTCTAACGGCCCAGACGTTATAAATGTCCCATATGTCCCTAACGTCCCAGACGTCCCAGCTGTCCCGTATGTCCCTAACGTCCCAGACGTCCCAGACGTCCTAGATGTCCCATATGTCCCTAACGTCTCAGACGTCCTAGATGTCCTATATGTCCCTAACGTCACAGACGTCCAAGACGTCCCAGATGTCCCATATGTCCCATATGTCCCTAATGTCCCAGGCGTCCCAGATGTCCCATATGTCCCTAATGTCCCAGGCGTCCTAAATGTCCCATATGTCCTTAACGTCCCAGACGTCCCAGACGTCCTAGATGTCCCATATGTCCTTAACGTCCCAGACGTCCCAGATGTCCCATATGTCCCTAACGTCCCAAACGTCCCAGATGTTTTATATGTCCCATATGTCCCTAATGTTCCAGGCGTCCTAGATGTTCTATATGTCTCTAACGTCCTAGACGTCCTAGATGTCGCATATGTCCTTAACGTCCCAGACGTCTCAAATGTCCCATATGTCCCTAACGTCCCAGACGTCCCAGATGTCCCATATGTCCCATATGTCCCTAATGTCCCAGGCGTCCCAGATGTCCCATATGTCCCATATGTCCCTAATGTCCCAGGCGTCTTAAATGTCCCATATGTTCTTAACGTCCCAGACGTCCCAGACGTCCTAGATGTCCCATATGTCTATTACCCCCACTACCTTTACGATACAACAATTTAAGACCAATAATGTATTATAACACAATATCTCTCTGCGCTCTTACCTGCTTATAGATCTCTGCCACCAGCTTTGGGAGTTTACGCTCGCGACCACTCAGTCGCAGATGGGAGTGGGTTCAAAAGAACAAATTACCTAAGTTACCAGGATCCTAGGGCGCCACGCCGTTGTAGCTTCATATTAATACTCCCCGTTGAAACGTGTAACGGCGAACCTAAATTGCTTATACAAGAAAGCAGAGATTCGACGCAGTAGCAAATACAAGACAAATTTCACTTGTGTATATATAATACCCACTACGGTTCTAACATTGCGATACAGTCTGTGCATAAGAATTAATACCAGAATGGCAAACCAGATAAATATAACATAAAGATGTCCCATATGTCCTTAACGTCCCAGGCGTCTCAGATGTCTCATATGTCTCATATGTCCCTAACGTCCCAGACGTCCCAGCTGTCCCGTATGTCCCTAACGTCCCAGACGTCTCAGACGTCCTAGATGTCCCATATGTCCCTAACGTCCTAGATGTCCTATATGTCCCTAACGTCCCAGACGTCCCAGACTTCTCAGATGTCTCATACGTCCCATATGTCCTTAATGTCCCAGGCGTCTCAGATGTCCCATATGTCTCTAATGTCCCAGGCGTCCTAAATGTCCCATATGTTCTTAACGTCCCAGACGTGCAGACGTCCTAGATGTCCCATATGTCCATAACGTCCCAGACGTCCCAGATGTTCCATATGTTCCTAACGTCCCAGGCGTCCCAGATGTCCCATATGTCCCATTTGGCTCTAATGTCCCAAGCGTCCTAGATGTTTCATATGTCCCTAACGTCCCAGACGTACCAGCTGTCCCGTATGTCCCTAACGACCCAGACGTCCCAGATGTCTCATATGTCCCATATGTCCCTAATGTCCTAGGCGTCCTAGATGTCCCATATGTCCCTAACGTCCCAGACGTCCTAGATGTCTTATATGTCCCTAACGGCCCACACGTCCTAGATGTCCCATATGTCCTTAACGTCCCAGACGTCCCAGATGTCCCATATGTCCCATATGTTTTTAATGTCCCAGGCGTCCTAAATGTCCGATATGTCCTTAACGTCCCAGACGTGCCAGACGTCCTAGATGTCCCATATGTCCTTAACGTCCCAGACGTCCCAGATGTCTTATATGTCTCTAACGTCTCAGACGTCCAAGATGTCCCATATGTCTCATATGTCCCTAATGTCCCAGGCGTCCCAGATGTCCCATATGTCCCATATGTCCCTAATGTCCAAGGGGTCCTAAATGTCCCATATGTCCTTAACATCCCAGACGTCCCAGACGTCCCAAATGTCCCATATGTCCCATATGTCCCTAATGTCCCAGACGTCCTAGATGTCCCATATGTCCTTAACGTCCCAAACGTCCCAGATGTCCCATGTGCCCCATATGTTTTTAATTTCCCAGGCATCCTAAATGTCCCATATGTCCTTAACGTCCCAGACGTCCCAGACGTCCTAGATGTCCCATATGTCCTTAACGTCCCAGACGTCCCAGATGTCCCATATGTCCCATATGTCCCTAATGACCCAGGGGTCCTAAATGTCCCATATGTCCTTAACGTCCCAGACGTCCCAGTCGACCTAGATGCCCCATTGTCCTTAACGTCAAAGACGTCCCAGATGTCCCATATGTCCCTAACGTCACAGACGTCCCAGATGTCCCATATGTCCCTAACGTCACAGACGTCCCAGATGTCCCATATGTCCGTAACGTCCCAGACGTCCCAGACGTATTAGATGTCCCATATGTCCTTAACGTCCCAGACGTCCCAGATGTCCCACATGTCCCTAACGTCCCAGACGTCCGAGATGTCCCGTATGTCCTATATGTCCCTAATGTCCCAGGCGTCCTAGATGTTCCATATGTCCCTAACGGCCCAGACGTTATAAATGTTCCATATGTCATAACGTCCCAGACGTCCCAGCTGTCCCGTATGTCCCTAACGTCCCAGACGTCCCAGACGTCCTAGATGTCCCATATGTCCCTAACGTCCCAGACGTCCCAGCTGTCCCATATGTCCTTAACGTCTCAGACGTCCCAGATGTCCCATATGTCCGTAACGTCCCAGACGTCCCAGATGTCCCATATGTCCTATATGTCTCTAATGTCCCAGGGGTCCTAAATGTTCCATATGTATTTAACGTCCTAGACGTCCCAGACGTCCCAGATGTCCCATATGTCCCTAACGTCTCAGACGTCCCAGATGTCCCATATGTCTCATATGTCCCTAATGTCCCAGGCGTCCCAGATGTCCCATATGTCCCTAATGTCCAAGGCGTCGTAAATGTCCCATATGTCCTTAACGTCCCAAACGTCCCAGACGTATTAGATGTCCCATATGTCCCTAACGTCTCAGACGTCCCAGATGTCCCATATGTCTCATATGTCCCTAATGTCCCAGGCGTCCTAGATGTTCCATATGTCCCTAACGTCCCAGACGTCATAAATGTCCCACATGTCCCTAACGTCCCAGACGTCCCAGTTGTTCCGTATGACCCTAACGTACTAGACGTCCCAGACGTCCTAGATGTCCCATATGTCCCTAACGTCCCAGACGTCTTAGAGGTCCTATATGTCCCTAACTTCCAGACGTCCCAGACGTCCCAAATGTCCCATATGTCTCATATGTCCCTAATGTCCCAGGCGGCCCAGATGTCCCACATATCCCATATGTCCCTAATGTCCCAGGCGTCCTAAATGTCCCATATGTCCTTAACGTCTTAGACGTCCCAGACGTCCTAGATGTCCCATATGTCCTTAACGTCCCAGACGTCCCAGATGTCCCATATGTCCCTAACGTCCCAGACGTCCCAGATGTCCCAGATGTCCCATGTGTCCCTAACGTCCCAGACGTCCCAGATGTCCCATATGTCCCATATGTCCCTAATGTCCCAGGCGTTTCAGATGTCCCATATGTCTCATATGTCCCTAATATCCCAGGGGTCCTAGATGTCCCATATGTCCTTAACGTCCCAGACGTCCCAGACGTCCTAGATGTCCTATATGTCCTTAACGCCCCAGACGTCCCAGATGTCCCATATGTCCCTAACGTCCCAGACGTCCCAGATGTCCCATATGTCCCATATGTCCCTTACGTCCCAGACGTCCCAGCCGTCCCAGATGTCCCATATGTCCCATATGTCCCTAACGTCCCAGACGTCCCAGACGTCCCAGAGGTTCCATATGTCCCTAACGTCCCAGACGTGCTAGATGTCCTATATGTCCCTAACGTCCCAGACGTCCCAGACGTCCCAGATGTCCCATATGTCTCTAATGTCATAGGCGTCCAAGATGTCCAATATGTCCTATATGTCCCTAATGTCCCAGGCGTCCTAAATGTCCCATATGTCCTTTACGTCCCAGACGTCCCAGACGTCCTAGATGTCCCATATGTCCTTAACGTCCGAGACGTCCCAGATGTCCCATATGTCCCATATGTCCCTAATGTCCCAGGCGTCCTAGATGTTCCATATGTCCCTAACGTCCCAGACGTTCCAGATGTCCCATATGTCCCATTTGTCCCTAATGTCCCAGGCGTCCCAGATGTTCTATATGTCCCATATGTCCCTAATGTCCCAGGCGACTTAAATGTCCCATATGTCCTTAACGTCCCAGACGTCCCAGACGTCCCAGATGTTCCATATGTTTCTAACGTCCCAGACGTACCATATGTCTCATATGTCTCATATGTCTCTAATGTCCCAGGCGTCCTAGATGTTCCATATGTCACTAACGTCCCAGACGTCCTAAATGTCCCATATGTCCCTAACGTCCCAGACGTCCCAGCTGTCCCGTATGTCCCGAACGTCCCAGACGTCCCAGACGTCCTAGATGTTTCATATGTCCCTTACGTCCCAGACGTCCTAGATGTCCTATATGTCCCTAACGTCCCAGACGTCCCAGACGTCCCAGATGTCCCATATGTCCCATATGTTCCTAAAGTCCCAGACGTCCTAGATGTCCCATATCGCCTTAACGTCCCAGGCGTCCTAAATGTCTCACACGTCCTCAACGTCCCAGACGTCTTAGACGTCGTAGATGTCCCATATGTCCATAACGTCCCAGACGTCCTAGATGTCTCACTTGTCCCATATGTCCCTAATGTCCCAAACGTCTTAAATGTCCCATATGTCCTTAACGTCCAAGACGTCCCAGATGTCCCATATGTCCCTAACGTCTCAGACGTCCCAGATGTCCCATATGTTTCACATGTCCCTAATGTCCCAGGCGTCCCAGATGTCCCATATGTCCACATGTCCCTAATGTCCCAGGCGTCCCAGATGTCCCATATGTCCCATATGTCTCTAATGTCCCAGGCGTCCTAAATGTCCCATATATCCTTAACGTCCCAGACGTCCCAGACGTCCTAGATGTCCCATATGTTCTTAACGTCCCAGACGTCCCAGATGTCCCATATGTCCCTAACGTCCCAGACGTCCCAGATGTCCCGTATGTCCTATATGTCCCTAATGTCCCAGGCGTCCTAGATGTTCCATATGTCTCTAACGGCCCAGACGTTATAAATGTCCCATATGTCCCTAACGTCCCAGACGTCCCAGCTGTCCCGTATGTCCCTAACGTCCCAGACGTCCCAGACGTCCTAGATGTCCCATATGTCCCTAACGTCTCAGACGTCCTAGATGTCCTATATGTCCCTAACGTCACAGACGTCCAAGACGTCCCAGATGTCCCATATGTCCCATACGTCCCTAATGTCCCAGGCGTCCCAGATGTCCCATATGTCCCTAATGTCCCAGGCGTCCTAAATGTCCCATATGTCCTTAACGTCCCAGACGTCCCAGACGTCCTAGATGTCCCATATGTCCTTAACGTCCCAGACGTCCCAGATGTCCCATATGTCCCTAACGTCCCAAACGTCCCAGATGTTTTATATGTCCCATATGTCCCTAATGTTCCAGGCGTCCTAGATGTTCTATATGTCTCTAACGTCCTAGACGTCCTAGATGTCGCATATGTCCTTAACGTCCCAGACGTCTCAAATGTCCCATATGTCCCTAACGTCCCAGACGTCCCAGATGTCCCATATGTCCCATATGTCCCTAATGTCCCAGGCGTCCCAGATGTCCCATATGTCCCATATGTCCCTAATGTCCCAGGCGTCTTAAATGTCCCATATGTTCTTAACGTCCCAGACGTCCCAGACGTCCTAGATGTCCCATATGTCTATTACCCCCCACTACCTTTACGATACAACAATTTAAGACCAATAATGTATTATAACACAATATCTCTCTGCGCTCTTACCTGCTTATAGATCTCTGCCACCAGCTTTGGGAGTTTACGCTCGCGACCACTCAGTCGCAGATGGGAGTGGGTTCAAAAGAACAAATTACCTAAGTTACCAGGATCCTAGGGCGCCACGCCGTTGTAGCTTCATATTAATACTCCCCGTTGAAACGTGTAACGGCGAACCTAAATTGCTTATACAAGAAAGCAGAGATTCGACGCAGTAGCAAATACAAGACAAATTTCACTTGTGTATATATAATACCCACTACGGTTCTAACATTGCGATACAGTCTGTGCATAAGAATTAATACCAGAATGGCAAACCAGATAAATATAACATAAAGATGTCCCATATGTCCTTAACGTCCCAGGCGTCTCAGATGTCTCATATGTCTCATATGTCCCTAACGTCCCAGACGTCCTAGATGTCCTATATGTCCCTAACGGCCCAGACGTGCTGGATGCCCCATATCTCCTTAACGTCCCAGGCGTCCTAAATGTCTCACACGTCCTTAACGTCCCAGACGTCCCAGACGTCGTAGATGTCCAATATGTCGTCCCAGACGTCCCAGATGTCTCACTTGTCCCATATGTCCCTAATGTCCCAAACGTCCTAAATGTCGCATACGTCCTTGACGTTCCAGACGTCCCAGGGCGTCCCAGAATGTCCCATATGTCCTTAACGTCCATGACGTCCCAGATGTCCCATATGTCCCTAACGTCTCAGACGTCCCAGATGTCCCATATGTCCCACATGTCCCTAATGTCCCAGGCGTCCCAGATGTCCCATATGTCCCATATGTCTCTAATGTCCCAGGCGTCCTAAATGTCCCATATATCCTTAACGTCCAGACGTCTCAGACGTCCTAGATGTCCCATACGTTCTTAACGTCCCAGACGTCCCAGATGTCCCATATGTCCCTAACGTCCCAGACGTCCGAGATGTCCCGTATGGCCTATATGTCCCTAATGTCCCAGGCGTCCTAGATGTTCCATATGTCCCTAACGGCACAGACGTTATAAATGTTCCATATGTCATAACGTCCCAGACGTCCCAACTGTCCCGTATGTCCCTAACGTCCCAGACGTCCCAGACGTCCTAGATGTCCCATATGTCCCTAACGTCCCCAGACGTCCTAGATTTCCTATTTGTCCCTAACGTCACAGACGTCCCAGACGTCCCAGATGTCCCATATGTCCCATATGTCCCTAATGTCCCAGGCGTCCTAAATGATCCCCATATGTCCTTAACGTCCCAGACGTCCCAGACGTCCTAGATGTCCCATATGTCCTTAACGTCCCAGACGTCACAGCTGTCCCGTATGTCCCTAACATCCCAGACTTCCCAGACGTCGTAGATGTCCCATATGTCGATAACGTCCCAAACGTCCTAGATGTCCTATATGTCCCTAACGTCCCAGACGTCCAAACGTCCCAGATGTCTTATATGTCCCATATGTCCCTAATGTCCCAGGCGTCCCAGATGTCCCATATGTCCCATATGTCCCTAAATGTCTCAGGCGTCCCTAAATGTCCCATATTTCCTTAACGTCCCAGACGTCCCAGACGTCCTAGATGTCTCATATGACCTTAACATCCCAGGACGTCCCTGATGTCCCATATGTCCCTAACGTTTCAGACGTCCCAGATGTCCCATATGTCCCATAATGTCCCTAATGTCCCAGGCTTCTTAGATGTTCCATATGTCCCTAACGTCCCAGACGTCCTAAATGTCCAATATGTCCCTATCGGCCCAGACGTCCCAGCTGTCCCGTATGTCCCTAACGTCCCAGACGTCTCAGACGTCCTAGATGTCCCATATGTCCCTAACGTCCTAGATGTCCTATATGTCCCTAACGTCCCAGACGTCCCAGACGTCTCAGATGTCTCATACGTCCCATATGTCCTTAATGTCCCAGGCGTCTCAGATGTCCCATATGTCTCTAATGTCCCAGCGTCCTAAATGTCCCATATGTTCTTAACGTCCCAGACGTGCAGACGTCCTAGATGTCCCATATGTCCATAACGTCCCAGACGTCCAGATGTCCCATATGTTCCTAACGTCCCAGGCGTCCCAGATGTCCCATATGTCCCATTTGGCTCTAATGTCCAAGCGTCCTAGATGTTTCATATGTCCCTAACGTCCCAGGACGTCCCAGCTGTCCCGTATGTCCCTAACGACCCAGACGTCCCAGATGTCTCATATGTCCCATATGTCCCTAATGTCCTAGGCGTCCTAGATGTCCCATATGTCCCTAACGTCCCAGACGTCCTAGATGTCTTATATGTCCCTAACGGCCCACACGTCCTAGATGTCCCATATGTCCTTAACGTCCCAGACGTCCCAGATGTCCCATATGTCCCCATATGTTTTTAATGTCCCAGGCGTCTTAAATGTCCGATATGTCCTTAACGTCCCAGACGTGCCAGACGTCCTAGATGTCCCATATGTCCTTAACGTCCCAGACGTCCCAGATGTCTTATATGTCTCTAACGTCTCAGACGTCCAAGATGTCCCATATGTCTCATATGTCCCTAATGTCCCAGGCGTCCCAGATGTCCCATATGTCCCATATGTCCCTAATGTCCCAAGGGGTCCTAAATGTCCCATATGTCCTTAACATCCCAGACGTCCCAGGACGTCCCAAATGTCCCATATGTCCCATATGTCCCTAATGTCCCAGACGTCCTAGATGTCCCATATGTCCTTAACGTCCCAAACGTCCCAGATGTCCCATATGCCCCATATGTTTTTAATTTCCAGGCATCCTAATGTCCCATATGTCTTAACGTCCCCAGACGTCCCAGACGTCCTAGATGTCCCATATGTCCTTAACGTCCCAGACGTCCCCAGATGTCCCATATGTCCCATATGTCCCTAATGACCCAGGGGTCCTAAATGTCCCATATGTCCTTAACGTCCCAGACGTCCCAGTCGACCTAGATGCCCATTGTCCTTAACGTCAAAGACGTCCCAGATGTCCCATATGTCCCTAACGTCACAGACGTCCCAGATGTCCCATATGTCCGTAACGTCCCAGACGTCCCAGACGTATTAGATGTCCCATATGTCCTTAACGTCCCAGACGTCCCAGATGTCCCATTTGTCCGTAACGTCCCAGACGTCCCAGATGTCCCATATGTCCTATATGTCCTTAATGTCCAAGGCGTCCTAGATTTTCCATATGCCCCTAACGTCCAGACGTCATAAATGTCCCATATGTCCCTAACGTCCCCAGATGTATCAGCTGTCCCGTATGACCCTAACGTCCCAGACGTCCTAGACGTCCTAGATGTCTTATACGTCCCTAACGTCCCAGACGTCTTAGAGGTTCTATATGTCCCTAACGTTCCAGACGTCCCCAGACGTCCCAAATGTCCCATATGTCCCATATGTCCCTAATGTCCAGGCGTCCCAGATGTCCCATATGTCCCATATGTCCCTAATGTCTCAGGCGTCCTAAATGTCCCATATGTCCTTAACGTCCCAGACGTCCCAGACGTCCTAGATGTCCCATATGTCCTTAAAGTTCCAGGACGTCCCAGATGTTCCATATGTCCCTAACGTCCCAGACGTCCCAGATGTCCCATATGTCACATATGTCCTAATGTCCCAGGCGTCTTAGATGTTCCATATGTCCCTATCGTCCAAGACGTCCTAGATGTTCCATATTTCCTTAACGTGCCAAACGTCCCAGATGTCCTATGTGTCCCTAACGTCGCAGACGTCCCAAATGTCCCATATGTCCCATATGTCCCTAATGTCCCAGGCGTCCCAGGTGTCCCATATGTCCCACATGTCCCTAACGTTCCAGGCGTCCTAAATGTCCCAATTGTCCTTAACGTCCCAGACGTCCCAGACGTCCTAGTGTCCCATATGTCCTTAACGTCCCAGACGTCCCAGATGTCCCATATGTCCCTAACGTCCCAGACGTCCCAGATGTCCTATATGTCCCTAACGTCCCAGACGTACCAGACGGCCCAGATGTCCCATATGTCCCAAATGTCCCTAATGTCCCAGGCGTCCAAGATGTCTCATATGTCCCATATGTCCCTAATGTCCCAGGCGTCCCTAAATGTCCCATATGTCCTTAACGTCCCAGACGTCCCAGACGTCCTAGATGTCCCATATGTCCTTAACGTCCCAGACGTCCACAGATGTTCCATATGTCCCTAACGTGCCAGAAGTCCCAGATGTCCCATATGGCCCATATGTCCTAATGTCATAGGGCGTCCTAGATGTTCCATATGTCTCTAACGTCTCAGACGTTCCAGATGTCCCATATGTCCCTAACGTCCCACACGTCCCAGACGTCCTAGATGTCCCATATGTCCCTAACGTCCCAGACGTCCTAGATGTCCTATATGTCCCTAACGTCCCAGACGTACCAGACGGCCCAGATGTCCTATATGTCCCAAATGTCCCTAATGTCCCAGGCGTCCAATATGTCTCATATGTCCCATATGTCCCTAATGTCCAGGCGTCCTAAATGTCCCATATGTCCTTAACGTCCCAGACGTCCCAGACGTCCTAGATGTCCCATATGTCCTTAACGTCCCAGACGTCCCAGATGTTCCATATGTCCCTAACGTGCCAGACGTCCCATATGTCCCATATGTCCCATATGTCCCTAATGTCATAGGCGTCCTAGATGTTCCATATGTCCCTAACGTCCCAGACGTACCAGACGGCCCAGATGTCCCATATGTCCCCAAATGTCCCTAATGTCCCAGGCGTCCCAGATGTACCACATGTTTTCATATGTCCCTAATGTCCCAGGCATCCTAGATGTCCCATATGTCCTTAACGTCCCAGACGTCCCAGACGTCCTAAGATGTCCTAGATGTGCTTAACGTCCCAGACGTCCCAGATGTCCCCATATGTCCCTAACGTTCCAGACGTCCCAGATGTCCATATGTCCCCATATGTCCCTAACGACATGGCTCGAAATGTTGGCGGCATGGATCGAAATGTTGGCGGCAATAGCTCGAAATGCGGCGTCATGGCTCGAAATGTGGCGGCATGGCTCGAAATGTTGGCGGCATGGCTAAAAATGTTGGCGGCATGGCTCGAAATGTTGGCGGCATGGCTCGAAATGTTGCGGCTTGGTTCGAATATTGGCGGCATGGCTCGAAATGTTGGCGGCATGGCTCGAAATGTTGGCGGCATGACTTGAAATGTTGGCGTCATGGCTCGAAATGTTGGCGGCATAGCTCGAAATGTTGGCGTCATGGCTCGAAATGTTGGCGGCATAGCTCGAAATATTGGCGGCATGGCTCGAAAGTTGGCGGCTTGTCTCGAAATGTTGGCGGCATGGCTCGAAATGTTGGCGGCATGGCTCGAAATGTTGGCGGCATGGCTCGAAGTGTTGGCGGCCTGTCTCGAAATGTTGGCGGCATGGCTCGAAATGTTGGCGGCATGGCTGGAAATGTTGGCGGCATAGCTCGAAATGTTGGCGGCATGGCTCGAAATGTTGGCGGCATGGCTCGAAAATGTTGGCGGCATGGCTCGAAATGTTGGCGGCATGGCTCGAAATGTTGACGGCTTGGCTCGAAATGTTGGCGCTTGGCTCGAATGTTGGCGGCATGTCTCGAAATGCTGGCGGCGTGGCTCGAAATGTTGGTGGCGTGGCTCGAAATGTTGGCGGCTTGGCTCGAAATGTTGGCGGCATGGCTCGAAATGTTGGCGGGCTTGGCTCGAATGTTGGCGGCATGGCTCGAAATAGTTGGCGGCATGGCTCAAAATGTTGGCGTATGGCTCGAAATGTTGGCGGCATGGCTCCAAATGTTGGCGGCGAGGCTCGAAAAGTTGGCGCATGGTTCGAAATGTTGGCGGCATGGTTCGAAATGTGGCGACATGGCTCGAAATGTTGGCGGCATGTCACGAAATATTGGCGGCATGGCTCGAAATGTTGGCGGCATAGCTCGAAATGTTGGCGGCATGGCTCGAAATGTTGGCAGCATGGCTCGAAATGGCGGCATGGCTCGAAATGGTGGCGGCATGGCTTGAAATATTGGCGGCATGGCTCGAAATGTTGGCGGCATAGCTCTAAATGTTGCGGCATGGCTCGAAATGTTGGCGGCATGGCTCGAATGTTGCCGGCATGGCTCGAAATGTTGGCGGCATGGCTCGAAATGTTGGCGGCATGGATCGAAATGTTGGCGGCATGGCTCGAAATGGTTGGAGGCATGGATCGAAATGTTGGCGGCATGGCTCGAAATGTTGGCGGCATGGCTCGAAATGTTGGCGGCATGGCTCGAAATGTTGCCGGCATGGCTCGAAATGTTGGCGGCATGGCTCGAAATGTTGGCGGCATGGATCGAAATGTTGGCGGCATGGCTCGAAATGTTGGAGGCATGGATCGAAATGTTGGCGGCATGGCTCGAAATGTTGGCGGTATGGCTCGAAATGTTGCCGGCATGGCTCGAAGTGTTGACGGCATGGCTCGAAATGTTGGCGGCATGGCTCGAAATGTTGGCGGCATGGCTCGAAATGTTGGCGGCATTGCTCGAAATGTTGGCGGTATAAATCGAAATGTTGGCGGCATGGCTCCAAATGTTGGCGGCGAGGCTCGAAAAGTTGGCGGCATGGTTCGAAATGTTGGCGGCATGGCTCGAAATGTTGGCGACATGGCTCGAAATGTTGGGGGCATGGCACGAAATGTTGCGGCATGGCTCGAAATGTTGGCGGCATGGCTAGAAATGTTGGCGGCATAGCTCGAAATGTTGGCGGCATAGCTCGAAATGTTGGCGGCATGGCTCGAAATGTTGGCGGCATGGCTCGAAATGGCGGCATGGCTCGAAATGTTGGCGGCATGGCTCGAAATGTTGGCGGCATGGCTCGAAATGTTGGCGGCATGGCTCGAAATGTTGGCGGCATGGCTCGAAATGTTGGCGGCCTGTCTCGAAATGTTGGCGGCATGGCTGGAAATGTTGGCGGCATGGCTGGAAATGTTGGCGGCATAGCTCGAAATGGTGGCGGCATGGCTCGAAATGTTGGCGGCATGGTTCGAAATGTTGGCGACATGGCTCGAAATGTTGGCGGCATGGCACGAAATGTTGCGGCATGGCTCGAAATGTTGGCGGCATGGCTAGAAATGTTGGCGGCATAGCTCGAAATGTTGGCGGCATAGCTCGAAATGTTGGCGGCATGGCTCGAAATGTTGGCGGCATGGCTCGAAATGGCGGCATGGCTCGAAATGTTGGCGGCATGGCTCGAAATGTTGGCGGCATGGCTCGAAATGTTGGCGGCATGGCTCGAAATGTTGGCGGCATGGCTCGAAATGTTGGCGGCCTGTCTCGAAATGTTGGCGGCATGGCTGGAAATGTTGGCGGCATGGCTGGAAATGTTGGCGGCATAGCTCGAAATGGTGGCGGCATGGCTCGAAATGTTGGCGGCATGGTTCGAAATGTTGGCGGCATGGCTCGAAATGTTGGCGGCATGGCTCGAAATGTTGGCGGCTTGGTTCCAAATGTTGGCGGCATGGCTCGAAATGTTGGCGGCATGGCTCGAAATGTTGGCGGCCTGTCTCGAAATGTTAGCGGCATGGCTCGAAATGTTGGCGGCATGGCTGGAAATGTTGGCGGCATAGCTCGAAATGTTGGCGGCATGGCTCGAAATGTTGGCGGCATGGCTCGAAATGTTGGCGGCATGGCTCGAAATGTTGGCGGCATGGCTCGAAATGTTGGCGGCTTGGCTCGAAATGTTGGCGGCTTGGCTCGAATTGTTGGCGGCATGTCTCGAAATGCTGGCGGCGTGGCTCGACATGTTGGTGGCGTGGCTCGAAATGTTGGCGTTATGGCTCGAAATGGTGGCGGCTTGGCTCGAAATGTTGGCGGCATGGCTCGAAATGTTGGCGGCTTGTCTCGAAATGTTGGCGGCATGGCTCGAAATTTTGGCGGCATGGCTCGAAATATTTGCGGCATGGCTCGAAATGTTGGCGGCATGGCTCGAAATGTTGGCGGTATGGCTCGAAATGTTGGCGGCATGGCTCGAAATGTTGGCGGCATGGCTCGAAATGGCGGCATGGCTCGAAATGGTGGCGGCATGGCTTGAAATGTTGGCGGCATGGCTCTAAATGTTGGCGGCATGGCTCGAAATGTTGGCGGCATGGCTCGAAATGTTGCCGGCATGGCTCGAAGTGTTGACGGCATGGCTCGAAATGTTGGAGGCATGGATCGAAATGTTGGCGGCATGGCTCGAAATGTTGGCGGCATGGCCGAAATGTTGCCGGCATGGCTCGAAGTGTTGACGGCATGGCTCGAAATGTTGGCGGCATGGCTCGAAATGTTGGAGGCATGGCTCGAAATGTTGGCGGCATGGCTCGAAATGTTGGCGGTATGGATCGGAATGTTGGCGGCATGGCTCCAAATGTTGGCGGCGAGGCTCGAAAAGTTGGCGGCATGGTTCGAAATGTTGGCGGCATGGCTCGAAATGTTGGCGACATGGCTCGAAATGTTGGCGGCATGGCACGAAATGTTGGCGGCATGGCTCGAAATGTTGGCGGCATGGCTCGAAATGTTGGCGGCATAGCTCGAAATGTTGGCGGCATGGCTCGAAATGTTGGCGGCATGGCTCGAAATGGCGGCATGGCTCGAAATGTTGACGGCATGGCTCGAAATGTTGGCGGCAAGGCTTGAAATGTTGGCGGCATGGATCGAAATGTTGGCGGCATGGCTCGAAATGTTGGCGGCATTGCTGGAAATGTTGGCGGCATAGCTCGAAATGTTGGCGGCATTCCTCGAAATGTTGGCGACATGGCTGGAAATGTTGGCGGCATGGTTCGAAATGTTGGCGGCATGGCTCGAAATGTTGGCGGCTTGGCTCGAAATGTTGGCGGAATGGCTCGAAATTTTGGCGACATGGCTCGAAATGTTGGCGGCATGGCTCGAAATGTTGGCGGTATGTTTCGAAATGTTGCCGGCATGGTTCCAAATGTTGGCGGCGAGGCTCGAAATGTTGGCGGCATGGCTCGAAATGTTGCCGGCATTGCTCGAAATGTTGGCGGCATGGCACGAAATGTTGGCGGAATGGCTCGAAATGTTGGCGGCATGGCTCGAAATGTTGGCGGCATGGCTCGAAATGTTGGCGGCATGGCTCGAAATGTTGGCGGCTTGGCTCGAAATGTTGGCGGCATGGCTCGAAATGTTGCCGGCATTGCTCGAAATGTTGGCGGCATGGCACGAAATGTTGGCGGAATGGCTCGAAATGTTGGCGGCATGGCTCGAAATGTTGGCGGCATGGCTCGAAATGTTGGCGGCATGGCTCGAAATGTTGGCGGCTTGGCTCGAAATGTTGGCGGCATGGCTCGACATTTTGGCGGCATGGCTCGAAATGTTGGCGGCATGGCTCGAAATGTTGGCGGTATGGCTCGAAATGTTGGCGGCAAGGCTCCAAATGTTGGCAGCGAGGCTCGAAATGTTGGCGGCATAGCTCGGAATGTTGGCGGCATGGCTCGAAATGTTGGCGGTATGGCTCGAAATGTTGGCGGCTTGGCTCGAAATGTTGGCGGCATGGCACGAAATGTTGGCGGCATGGCTCGAAATGCTGGCGGCATAGCTCGAAATGTTGGCGGCATGGCTCGAAATGTTGGCGGCATGGCTCGAAATGTTGGCGGCTTGGCTCGAAATGTTGGCGGCATGGCTCGAAATTTTGGCGGCATGGCTCGAAATGTTGGCGGCATGGCTCGAAATGTTGGCGGTATGGCTCGAAATGTTGGCGGCATGGCTCCAAATGTTGGCAGCGAGGCTCGAAATGTTGGCGGCTTGGCTCGAAATGTTGGCGGCATGGCTCGACATTTTGGCGGCATGGCTCGAAATGTTGGCGGCATGGCTCGAAATGTTGGCGGTATGGCTCGAAATGTTGGCGGCAAGGCTCCAAATGTTGGCAGCGAGGCTCGAAATGTTGGCGGCATAGCTCGAAATGTTGGCGGCATGGCTCGAAATGTTGGCGGTATGGCTCGAAATGTTGGCGGCTTGGCTCGAAATGTTGGCGGCATGGCACGAAATGTTGGCGGCATGGCTCGAAATGCTGGCGGCATAGCTCGAAATGTTGGCGGCATGGCTCGAAATGTTGGCGGCATGGCTCGAAATGTTGGCGGCTTGGCTCGAAATGTTGGCGGCATGGCTCGAAATTTTGGCGGCATGGCTCGCAATGTTGGCGGCATGGCTCGAAATGTTGGCGGTATGGCTCGAAATGTTGGCGGCATGGCTCCAAATGTTGGCAGCGAGGCTCGAAATGTTGGCGGCATAGCTCGAAATGTTGGCGGCATGGCTAGAAATGTTGGCGGTATGGCTCGAAATGTTGGCGGCTTGGCTCGAAATGTTGGCATCATGGCTCGAAATGTTGGCGGCATGGCTCGAAATGCTGGCGGCATGGCTCCAAATGTTGGCAGCGAGGCTCGAAATGTTGGCGGCATAGCTTGATATGTTGGCGGCATGGCTCTAAATGTTGGCGGCATGGCTCGAAATGTTGGCGGCTTGGCTCGAAATGTTGGCGGCATTGCTCGAAATGTTGGCGGCATGGCTCGAAATGCTGGCGGCGTGGCTCGAAATGTTGGTGGCGTGGCTCGAAATGTTGGCGTTATGGCTCGAAATGTTGGCGGCATGGCTCGAAATGTTGGCGGCATGGCTCGAAATGTTGGCGGTATGGCTCGAAATGTTGGCGGCATGGCTCCAAATGTTGGCAGCGAGGCTCGAAATGTTGGCGGCATAGCTCGAAATGTTGGCGGTATGGCTCGAAATGTTGGCGGCATGGCTCGAAATGTTGGCGGCATGGCTCCAAATGTTGGCAGCGAGGCTCGAAATGTTGGCGGCATAGCTCGAAATGTTGGCGTTATGGCTCGAAATGTTGGCGGCATGGCTCGAAATGTTGGCGGCATGGCTCGAAATGTTGGCGGTATGGCTCGAAATGTTGGCGGCATGGCTCGAAATTTTGGCGGCATGGCTCGAAATGTTGGCGGCATGGCTCGAAATGTTGGCGGTATGGCTCGAAATGTTGGCGGCATGGCTCCAAATGTTGGCAGCGAGGCTCGAAATGTTGGCGGCATAGCTCGAAATGTTGGCGGCATGGCTCGAAATGTTGGCGGTATGGCTCGAAATGGTGGCGGCATGGCTTGAAATGTTGGCGGCATGGCTCTAAATGTTGGCGGCATGGCTCGAAATGTTGGCGGCTTGGCTCGAAATGTTGACGGCATGGCTCGAAATGTTGGCGGCATGGCTCGAAATGTTGGCGGCATAGCTCGAAATGTTGGCGGCATGGCTCGAAATGTTGGCGGCATGGCTCGAAATGTTGGCGGCTTGGCTCGAAATGTTGGTGGCATGGCGCGAAATGCTGGCGGCGTGGCTCGAAATGTTGGCGGCATGGCTCTAAATGTAGGCGGCATGGCTCGAAATGTTGGAGGCATGGCTCGAAATGTTGGCGGCATGGCTCGAAATGTTGGAGGCATGGCTCGAAATGTTGGCGGCATGGCTCGAAATGTTGGCGGTATGGATCGAAATGTTGGCGGCATGGCTCCAAATGTTGGCGGCGAGGCTCGAAAAGTTGGCGGCATGGTTCGAAATGTTGGCGGCATGGCTCGAAATGTTGGCGACATGGCTCGAAATGTTGGCGGCATGGCACGAAATGTTGGCGGCATGGCTCGAAATGTTGGCGGCATGGCTCGAAATGTTGGCGGCATAGCTCGAAATGTTGGCGGCATGGCTCGAAATGTTGGCGGCATGGCTCGAAATGGCGGCATGGCTCGAAATGGTGGCGGCATGGCTTGAAATGTTGGCGGCATGGCTCTAAATGTTGGCGGCATGGCTCGAAATGTTGGCGGCATGGCTCGAAATGTTGCCGGCATTGCTCGAAATGTTGGCGGCATGGCACGAAATGTTGGCGGAATGGCTCGAAATGTTGGCGGCATGGCTCGAAATGTTGGCGGCATAGCTCGAAATGTTGGCGGCATGGCTCGAAATGTTGGCGGCATGGCTCGAAATGTTGGCGGCTTGGCTCGAAATGTTGGCGGCATGGCTCGAAATTTTGGCGGCATGGCTCGAAATGTTGGCGGCATGGCTCGAAATGTTGGCGGTATGGCTCGAAATGTTGGCGGCGTGGCTCCAAATGTTGGCAGCGAGGCTCGAAATGTTGGCGGCATAGCTCGAAATGTTGGCGGCATGGCTAGAAATGTTGGCGGTATGGCTCGAAATGTTGGCGGCTTGGCTCGAAATGTTGGCGGCATGGCTCGAAATGTTGGCGGCATGGCTCGAAATGCTGGCGGCATGGCTCCAAATGTTGGCAGCGAGGCTCGAAATGTTGGCGGCATAGCTTGAAATGTTGGCGGCATGGCTCTAAATGTTGGCGGCATGGCTCGAAATGTTGGCGGCTTGGCTCGAAATGTTGGCGGCATGGCTCGAAATGTTGGCGGCATGGCTCGAAATGCTGGCGGCGTGGCTCGAAATGTTGGTGGCGTGGCTCGAAATGTTGGCGTTATGGCTCGAAATGTTGGCGGCATGGCTCGAAATGTTGGCGGCTTGGCTCGAAATGTTGGCGGCATGGCTCGAAATGTTGGCGGCATGGCTCGAAATGTTGGCGGTATGGCTCGAAATGTTGGCGGCATGGCTTCAAATGTTGGCGGCGAAGCTCGAAAAGTTGGCGGCATGGTTCGAAACGTTGGCGGCATGGCTCGAAATGTTGGCGACATGGCTCGAAATGTTGGCGGCATGGCTCGAAATGTTGGCGGCATAGCTGGTAATGTTGGCGGCATGGCTCGAAATGTTGACGGCATGGCTCGAAATGGCGGCATGGCTCGAAATGGTGGCGGCATGGCTTGAAATGTTGGCGGCATTGCTCTAAATGTTGGCGGCAGGGCTCGAAATGGCGGCATGACTCGAAATGGTGGCGGCATGGCTTGAAATTTTGGCGGCATGGCTCTAAATGTTGGCGGCATGGCTCGAAATGTTGGCAGCTTGGCTCGAAATGTTGGCGGCATGGCTCGAAATGTTGGCGGCATGGCTCTAAATGCTGGCGGCGTGGCTCGAAATGTTGGTGGCGTGGCTCGAAATGTTGGCGTTATGGCTCGAAATGTTGGCGGCTTGGCTCGAAATGTTGGCGGAATGGCTCGAAATCTTGACGGCTTGGCTCGAAATGTTGGCGGCATGGCTCGAAATTTTGGCGGCATGGCTCGAAATGTTGGCGGCATGGCTCGAAATGTTGGCGGTATGGCTCGAAATGTTGGCGGCATGGCTCGAAATGTTGGCGGCATGGCTCGAAATGTTGGCGGCATGGCTCGAAATGTTGGCGGCATGGCTCGAAATGTTGCCGGCATTGCTCGAAATGTTGGCGGCATGGCACGAAATGTTGGCGGAATGGCTCGAAATGTTGGCGGCATGGCTCGAAATGTTGGCGGCATAGCTCGAAATGTTGGCGGCATGGCTCGAAATGTTGGCGGCATGGCTCGAAATGTTGGCGGCTTGGCTCGAAATGTTGGCGGCATGGCTCGAAATTTTGGCGGCATGGCTCGAAATGTTGGCGGCATGGCTCGAAATGTTGGCGGTATGGCTCGAAATGTTGGCGGCATGGCTCCAAATGTTGGCAGCGAGGCTCGAAATGTTGGCGGCATAGCTCGAAATGTTTGCGGCATGGCTCGAAATGTTGGCGGTATGGCTCGAAATGGTGGCGGCATGGCTTGAAATGTTGGCGGCATTGCTCTAAATGTTGGCGGCATGGCTCGAAATGTTGGCGGCTTGGCTCAAAATGTTGGCGGCATGGCTCGAAATGTTGGCGGCATGGCTCGAAATGTTGGCGGCATAGCTCGAAATGTTGGCGGCATGGCTCGAAATGTTGGCGGCATGGCTCGAAATGTTGGCGGCTTGGCTCGAAATGTTGGCGGCATGGCGCGAAATGCTGGCGGCGTGGCTCGAAATGTTGGCGGCATGGCTGTAAATGTAGGCGGCATGGCTCGAAATGTTGGCGGCATGGCTCGAAATGTTGGCGGCATTGCTCGAAATGTTGGCGGCATGGCACGAAATGTTGGCGGCATGGCTCGAAATGTTGGCGGCATGGCTCGAAATGTTGGCGGCATAGCTCAAAATGTTGGCGGCATGGCTCGAAATGTTGGCGGCATGGCTCGAAATGTTGGCGGCTTGGCTCGAAATGTTGGCGGCATGGCTCGAAATTTTGGCGGCATGGCTAAAAATGTTGGCGGCATGGCTCGAAATGTTGGCGGCGTGGCTCGAAATGTTGGCGGCATGGCTCGAAATGCTGGCGGCATGGCTCGAAATGTTGGCGGCGTGGCTCGAAATGTTGGCGGCATGGCTCGAAATGTTGGCGATGTGGCTCGAAATGTTGGCGGCATAGCTCGAAATGTTGGTGGCATGGCTCGAAATGCTGGCGATGTGGCTCAAAATGTTGGCGGCGTGGCTCGAAATATTGGCGGCATGGCTCGAAATGTTGGCGGTATGGCTCTAAATGTTGCCGGCATGGTTCCAAATGTTGGCGGCGAAGCTCGAAAAGTTGGCGGCATGGTTCGAAATGTTGGCGGCATGGCTCGAAATGTTGGCGGCATGGCTCGAAATGTTGGCGGCATGGCTCGAAATGTTGGCGGCATAGCTCGAAATGTTGGCGGCATGGCTCGAAATGTTGGCGGCATGGCTCGAAATGGCGGCATGGCTCGAAATGGTGGCGGCATGGCTTGAAATGTTGGCGGCATGGCTCTAAATGTTGGCGGCATGGCTCGAAATGTTGGCGGCATTGCTCGAAGTGTTGACGGCATGGCTCGAAATGTTGGCGGCATGGCTCGAAATGTTGGCGGCATGGCTCCAAATGTTGGAGGCGTGGCTCGAAATGTTGGCGGCATGGCTCGAAATGCTGGCGGCATGGCTCGAAATGTTGGCGGCATGGCTCTAAATGTTGGCGGCATGGCTCGAAATGTTGGCGGCATGGCTCGAAATGCTGGCGGCATGGCTCGAAATGTTGGCGGCATGGCTCCAAATGTTGGCGGCGTGGCTCGAAATGTTGGCGGCATGGCTCGAAATGTTGGCGGCATGGCTCGAAGTGTTGACGGCATGGCTCGAAATGTTGGCGGCATGGCTCGAAATGTTGGCGGCTTGGCTCCAAATGTTGGCGGCGTGGCTCGAAATGTTGGCGGCATGGCTCGAAATGCTGGCGGCATGGCTCGAAATGTTGGCGGCGTGGCTCGAAATGTTGGCGGCATGGCTCGAAATGTTGGCGATGTGGCTCGAAATGTTGGCGGCATAGCTCGAAATGTTGGTGGCATGGCTCGAAATGCTGGCGGCGTGGCTCAAAATGTTGGCGGCGTGGCTCGAAATATTGGCGGCATGGCTCGAAATGTTGACGGCATGGCTCGAAATGTTGGCGGCAAGGCTTGAAATGTTGGCGGCATGGCTCGAAATGTTGGAGGCATGGATCGAAATGTTGGCGGAATGGCTCGAAATGTTGGCGGCATGGTTCGAAATGTTGCCGGCATGGCTCGAAGTGTTGACGGCATGGCTCGAAATGTTGGCGGCATGGCTCGAAATGTTGGCGGCATGGCTCGAAATGTTGGCGGCATGGCTCGAAATGTTGGCGTCATGGCTCGAAATTTTGGCGGCATGGTTCGAAATGTTGGCGGCATGGCTCGAAATGTTGGCGGCATGGCTCCAAATGTTGGCGGCGTGGCTCGAAATGTTGGCGGCAGGGCTCGAAGTGCAGGCGGCATGGCTCGAAATGTTGGCGGCGTGGCTCGAAATGATGGCGGCATAGCTCGAAATGTTGGTGGAATGGCTCGAAATGCTGGCGGCGTGGCTCGAAATGTTGGCGGCGTGGCTCGAAATATTGGCGGCATGGCTCGAAATGTTGACGGCATGGCTCGAAATGTTGGCGGCAAGGCTTGAAATGTTGGCGGCATGGATCGAAATGTTGGCGGCATGGCTCGAAATGGCGGCATGGCTGGAAATGTTGGCGGCATAGCTCGAAATGTTGGCGGCATGGCTCGAAATGTTGGCGGCATGGCTGGAAATGTTGGCGGCATGGTTCGAAATGTTGGCGGCATGGCTCGAAATGTTGGCGGCTTGGCTCGAAATGTTGGCGGCATGGCTCGAAATTTTGGCGACATGGCTGGAAATGTTGGCGGCATGGCTCGAAATGTTGGCGGTATGTTTCGAAATGTTGCCGGCATGGTTCCAAATGTTGGCGGCGAGGCTCGAAAAGTTGGCGGCATGGTTCGAAATGTTGGCGGCATGGCTCGAAAGGTTGGCGACATGGCTCGAAATGTTGGCGGCATGGCTCGAAATGTTGGCGGCATGGCTCGAAATGGCGGCATGGCTCGAAATGGTGGCGGCATGGCTTGAAATGTTGGCGGCATGGCTCTAAATGTTGGCGGCATGGCTCGAAATGTTGGCGGCATGGCTCGAAGTGTTGACGGCATGGCTCGAAATGTTGGCGGCATGGCTCGAAATGTTGGCGGCATGGCTGGAAATGTTGGCGGCTTGGCTCGAAATGTTGGCGGCATGGCTCGAAATGTTGGCGGTATGTTTCGAAATGTTGCCGGCATGGTTCCAAATGTTGGCGGCGAGGCTCGAAAAGTTGGCGGCATGGTTCGAAATGTTGGCGGCATGGCTCGAAAGGTTGGCGACATGGCTCGAAATGTTGGCGGCATGGCTCGAAATGTTGGCGGCATGGCTCGAAATGGCGGCATGGCTCGAAATGGTGGCGGCATGGCTTGAAATGTTGGAGGCATGGATCGAAATGTTGGCGGCATGGCTCGAAATGGCGGCATGGCTCGAAAGGTTGGCGACATGGCTCGAAATGTTGGCGGCATGGCTCGAAATGTTGGCGGCATGGCTCGAAATGGCGGCATGGCTCGAAATGTTGGCGGCATGGTTCGAAATGTTGCCGGCATGGCTCGAAGTGTTGACGGCATGGCTCGAAATGTTGGCGGCATGGCTCGAAATGCTGGCGGCGTGGCTCGAAATATTGGCGGCATGGCTCGAAATGTTGGCGGCATGGCTGGAAATGTTGGCGGCGTGGCTCGAAATGTTGGCGGCAAGGCTTGAAATGTTGGCGGCATGGCTCGAAATGTTGGAGGCATGGATCGAAATGTTGGCGGAATGGCTCGAAATGTTGGCGGCATGGTTCGAAATGTTGCCGGCATGGCTCGAAGTGTTGACGGCATGGCTCGAAATGTTGGCGGCATGGCTCGAAATGTTGGCGGCATGGCTCGAAATGTTGGCGGCATGGCTCGAAATGTTGGCGTCATGGCTCGAAATTTTGGCGGCATGGTTCGAAATGTTGGCGGCATGGCTCGAAATGTAGGCGGCATGGCTCCAAATGTTGGCGGCGTGGCTCGAAATGTTGGCGGCAGGGCTCGAAGTGCAGGCGGCATGGCTCGAAATGTTGGCGGCGTGGCTCGAAATGTTGGCGGCATAGCTCGAAATGTTGGTGGAATGGCTCGAAATGCTGGCGGCGTGGCTCGAAATGTTGGCGGCGTGGCTCGAAATATTGGCGGCATGGCTCGAAATGTTGACGGCATGGCTCGAAATGTTGGCGGCAAGGCTTGAAATGTTGGCGGCATGGATCGAAATGTTGGCGGCATGGCTCGAAATGTTGGCGGCATGGCTGGAAATGTTGGCGGCATAGCTCGAAATGTTGGCGGCATGGCTCGAAATGTTGGCGACATGGCTGGAAATGTTGGCGGCATGGTTCGAAATGTGGGCGGCATGGCTCGAAATGTTGGCGGCTTGGCTCGAAATGTTGGCGGCATGGCTCGAAATTTTGGCGACATGGCTCGAAATGTTGGCGGCATGGCTCGAAATGTTGGCGGTATGTTTCGAAATGTTGCCGGCATGGTTCCAAATGTTGGCGGCGAGGCTCGAAAAGTTGGCGGCATGGTTCGAAATGTTGGCGGCATGGCTCGAGAGGTTGGCGACATGGCTCGAAATGTTGGCGGCATGGCTCGAAATGTTGGCGGCATGGCTCGAAATGTTGGAGGCATGGCTCGAAATGTTGGCGGCATGGCTCGAAATGTTGGCGGTATGGATCGAAATGTTGGCGGCATGGCTCCAAATGTTGGCGGCGAGGCTCGAAAAGTTGGCGGCATGGTTCGAAATGTTGGCGGCATGGCTCGAAATGTTGGCGACATGGCTCGAAATGTTGGCGGCATGGCACGAAATGTTGGCGGCATGGCTCGAAATGTTGGCGGCATGGCTCGAAATGTTGGCGGCATAGCTCGAAATGTTGGCGGCATGGCTCGAAATGTTGGCGGCATGGCTCGAAATGGCGGCATGGCTCGAAATGGTGGCGGCATGGCTTGAAATGTTGGCGGCATGGCTTGAAATGTTGGCGGCATGGCTCTAAATGTTGGCGGCATGGCTCGAAATGTTGGCGGCATGGCTCGAAATGTTGCCGGCATTGCTCGAAATGTTGGCGGCATGGCACGAAATGTTGGCGGAATGGCTCGAAATGTTGGCGGCATGGCTCGAAATGTTGGCGGCATAGCTCGAAATGTTGGCGGCATGGCTCGAAATGTTGGCGGCATGGCTCGAAATGTTGGCGGCTTGGCTCGAAATGTTGGCGGCATGGCTCGAAATTTTGGCGGCATGTCTCGAAATGTTGGCGGCATGGCTCGAAATGTTGGCGGTATGGCTCGAAATGTTGGCGGCATGGCTCCAAATGTTGGCAGCGAGGCTCGAAATGTTGGCGGCATAGCTCGAAATGTTGGCGGCATGGCTAGAAATGTTGGCGGTATGGCTCGAAATGTTGGCGGCTTGGCTCGAAATGTTGGCGGCATGGCTCGAAATGTTGGCGGCATGGCTCGAAATGCTGGCGGCATGGCTCCAAATGTTGGCAGCGAGGCTCGAAATGTTGGCGGCATAGCTTGAAATGTTGGCGGCATGGCTCTAAATGTTGGCGGCTTGGCTCGAAATGTTGGCGGCATGGCTCGAAATGTTGGCGGCATGGCTCGAAATGCTGGCGGCGTGGCTCGAAATGTTGGTGGCGTGGCTCGAAATGTTGGCGTTATGGCTCGAAATGTTGGCGGCATGGCTCGAAATGTTGGCGGCTTGGCTCGAAATGTTGGCGGCATGGCTCGAAATGTTGGCGGCATGGCTCGAAATGTTGGCGGTATGGCTCGAAATGTTGGCGGCATGGCTTCAAATGTTGGCGGCGAAGCTCGAAAAGTTGGCGGCATGGTTCGAAACGTTGGCGGCATGGCTCGAAATGTTGGCGACATGGCTCGAAATGTTGGCGGCATGGCTCGAAATGTTGGCGGCATAGCTGGTAATGTTGGCGGCATGGCTCGAAATGTTGACGGCATGGCTCGAAATGGCGGCATGGCTCGAAATGGTGGCGGCATGGCTTGAAATGTTGGCGGCATTGCTCTAAATGTTGGCGGCAGGGCTCGAAATGGCGGCATGACTCGAAATGGTGGCGGCATGGCTTGAAATTTTGGCGGCATGGCTCTAAATGTTGGCGGCATGGCTCGAAATGTTGGCAGCTTGGCTCGAAATGTTGGCGGCATGGCTCGAAATGTTGGCGGCATGGCTCTAAATGCTGGCGGCGTGGCTCGAAATGTTGGTGGCGTGGCTCGAAATGTTGGCGTTATGGCTCGAAATGTTGGCGGCTTGGCTCGAAATGTTGGCGGAATGGCTCGAAATCTTGACGGCTTGGCTCGAAATGTTGGCGGCATGGCTCGAAATTTTGGCGGCATGGCTCGAAATGTTGGCGGCATGGCTCGAAATGTTGGCGGTATGGCTCGAAATGTTGGCGGCATGGCTCGAAATGTTGGCGGCATGGCTCGAAATGTTGGCGGCATGGCTCGAAATGTTGGCGGCATGGCTCGAAATGTTGCCGGCATTGCTCGAAATGTTGGCGGCATGGCACGAAATGTTGGCGGAATGGCTCGAAATGTTGGCGGCATGGCTCGAAATGTTGGCGGCATAGCTCGAAATGTTGGCGGCATGGCTCGAAATGTTGGCGGCATGGCTCGAAATGTTGGCGGCTTGGCTCGAAATGTTGGCGGCATGGCTCGAAATTTTGGCGGCATGGCTCGAAATGTTGGCGGCATGGCTCGAAATGTTGGCGGTATGGCTCGAAATGTTGGCGGCATGGCTCCAAATGTTGGCAGCGAGGCTCGAAATGTTGGCGGCATAGCTCGAAATGTTTGCGGCATGGCTCGAAATGTTGGCGGTATGGCTCGAAATGGTGGCGGCATGGCTTGAAATGTTGGCGGCATGGCTCTAAATGTTGGCGGCATGGCTTGAAATGTTGGCGGCTTGGCTCAAAATGTTGGCGGCATGGCTCGAAATGTTGGCGGCATGGCTCGAAATGTTGGCGGCATAGCTCGAAATGTTGGCGGCATGGCTCGAAATGTTGGCGGCATGGCTCGAAATGTTGGCGGCTTGGCTCGAAATGTTGGCGGCATGGCGCGAAATGCTGGCGGCGTGGCTCGAAATGTTGGCGGCATGGCTCTAAATGTAGGCGGCATGGCTCGAAATGTTGGCGGCATGGC
The DNA here is from genome assembly GCA_940337035.1 of Agriotes lineatus. Taxonomy (NCBI): domain Eukaryota; kingdom Metazoa; phylum Arthropoda; class Insecta; order Coleoptera; family Elateridae; genus Agriotes; species Agriotes lineatus. The sequence goes on from CALNHX010008087.1 coordinate 39,489, forward strand.
TCGAAATGTTGGCGGCATTGCTCGAAATGTTGGCGGCATGGCACGAAATGTTGGCGGCATGGCTCGAAATGTTGGCGGCATGGCTCGAAATGTTGGCGGCATAGCTCAAAATGTTGGCGGCATGGCTCGAAATGTTGGCGGCATGGCTCGAAATGTTGGCGGCTTGGCTCGAAATGTTGGCGGCATGGCTCGAAATTTTGGCGGCATGGCTAAAAATGTTGGCGGCATGGCTCGAAATGTTGGCGGCGTGGCTCGAAATGTTGGCGGCATGGCTCGAAATGCTGGCGGCATGGCTCGAAATGTTGGCGGCGTGGCTCGAAATGTTGGCGGCATGGCTCGAAATGTTGGCGATGTGGCTCGAAATGTTGGCGGCATAGCTCGAAATGTTGGTGGCATGGCTCGAAATGCTGGCGATGTGGCTCAAAATGTTGGCGGCGTGGCTCGAAATATTGGCGGCATGGCTCGAAATGTTGGCGGTATGGCTCTAAATGTTGCCGGCATGGTTCCAAATGTTGGCGGCGAAGCTCGAAAAGTTGGCGGCATGGTTCGAAATGTTGGCGGCATGGCTCGAAATGTTGGCGACATGGCTCGAAATGTTGGCGGCATGGCTCGAAATGTTGGCGGCATGGCTCGAAATGTTGGCGGCATAGCTCGAAATGTTGGCGGCATGGCTCGAAATGTTGGCGGCATGGCTCGAAATGGCGGCATGGCTCGAAATGGTGGCGGCATGGCTTGAAATGTTGGCGGCATGGCTCTAAATGTTGGCGGCATGGCTCGAAATGTTGGCGGCATTGCTCGAAGTGTTGACGGCATGGCTCGAAATGTTGGCGGCATGGCTCGAAATGTTGGCGGCATGGCTCCAAATGTTGGAGGCGTGGCTCGAAATGTTGGCGGCATGGCTCGAAATGCTGGCGGCATGGCTCGAAATGTTGGCGGCATGGCTCTAAATGTTGGCGGCATGGCTCGAAATGTTGGCGGCATGGCTCGAAATGCTGGCGGCATGGCTCGAAATGTTGGCGGCATGGCTCCAAATGTTGGCGGCGTGGCTCGAAATGTTGGCGGCATGGCTCGAAATGTTGGCGGCATGGCTCGAAGTGTTGACGGCATGGCTCGAAATGTTGGCGGCATGGCTCGAAATGTTGGCGGCTTGGCTCCAAATGTTGGCGGCGTGGCTCGAAATGTTGGCGGCATGGCTCGAAATGCTGGCGGCATGGCTCGAAATGTTGGCGGCGTGGCTCGAAATGTTGGCGGCATGGCTCGAAATGTTGGCGATGTGGCTCGAAATGTTGGCGGCATAGCTCGAAATGTTGGTGGCATGGCTCGAAATGCTGGCGGCGTGGCTCAAAATGTTGGCGGCGTGGCTCGAAATATTGGCGGCATGGCTCGAAATGTTGACGGCATGGCTCGAAATGTTGGCGGCAAGGCTTGAAATGTTGGCGGCATGGCTCGAAATGTTGGAGGCATGGATCGAAATGTTGGCGGAATGGCTCGAAATGTTGGCGGCATGGTTCGAAATGTTGCCGGCATGGCTCGAAGTGTTGACGGCATGGCTCGAAATGTTGGCGGCATGGCTCGAAATGTTGGCGGCATGGCTCGAAATGTTGGCGGCATGGCTCGAAATGTTGGCGTCATGGCTCGAAATTTTGGCGGCATGGTTCGAAATGTTGGCGGCATGGCTCGAAATGTTGGCGGCATGGCTCCAAATGTTGGCGGCGTGGCTCGAAATGTTGGCGGCAGGGCTCGAAGTGCAGGCGGCATGGCTCGAAATGTTGGCGGCGTGGCTCGAAATGATGGCGGCATAGCTCGAAATGTTGGTGGAATGGCTCGAAATGCTGGCGGCGTGGCTCGAAATGTTGGCGGCGTGGCTCGAAATATTGGCGGCATGGCTCGAAATGTTGACGGCATGGCTCGAAATGTTGGCGGCAAGGCTTGAAATGTTGGCGGCATGGATCGAAATGTTGGCGGCATGGCTCGAAATGGCGGCATGGCTGGAAATGTTGGCGGCATAGCTCGAAATGTTGGCGGCATGGCTCGAAATGTTGGCGGCATGGCTGGAAATGTTGGCGGCATGGTTCGAAATGTTGGCGGCATGGCTCGAAATGTTGGCGGCTTGGCTCGAAATGTTGGCGGCATGGCTCGAAATTTTGGCGACATGGCTCGAAATGTTGGCGGCATGGCTCGAAATGTTGGCGGTATGTTTCGAAATGTTGCCGGCATGGTTCCAAATGTTGGCGGCGAGGCTCGAAAAGTTGGCGGCATGGTTCGAAATGTTGGCGGCATGGCTCGAAAGGTTGGCGACATGGCTCGAAATGTTGGCGGCATGGCTCGAAATGTTGGCGGCATGGCTCGAAATGGCGGCATGGCTCGAAATGGTGGCGGCATGGCTTGAAATGTTGGCGGCATGGCTCTAAATGTTGGCGGCATGGCTCGAAATGTTGGCGGCATGGCTCGAAGTGTTGACGGCATGGCTCGAAATGTTGGCGGCATGGCTCGAAATGTTGGCGGCATGGCTGGAAATGTTGGCGGCTTGGCTCGAAATGTTGGCGGCATGGCTCGAAATGTTGGCGGTATGTTTCGAAATGTTGCCGGCATGGTTCCAAATGTTGGCGGCGAGGCTCGAAAAGTTGGCGGCATGGTTCGAAATGTTGGCGGCATGGCTCGAAAGGTTGGCGACATGGCTCGAAATGTTGGCGGCATGGCTCGAAATGTTGGCGGCATGGCTCGAAATGGCGGCATGGCTCGAAATGGTGGCGGCATGGCTTGAAATGTTGGAGGCATGGATCGAAATGTTGGCGGCATGGCTCGAAATGGCGGCATGGCTCGAAAGGTTGGCGACATGGCTCGAAATGTTGGCGGCATGGCTCGAAATGTTGGCGGCATGGCTCGAAATGGCGGCATGGCTCGAAATGTTGGCGGCATGGTTCGAAATGTTGCCGGCATGGCTCGAAGTGTTGACGGCATGGCTCGAAATGTTGGCGGCATGGCTCGAAATGCTGGCGGCGTGGCTCGAAATATTGGCGGCATGGCTCGAAATGTTGGCGGCATGGCTGGAAATGTTGGCGGCGTGGCTCGAAATGTTGGCGGCAAGGCTTGAAATGTTGGCGGCATGGCTCGAAATGTTGGAGGCATGGATCGAAATGTTGGCGGAATGGCTCGAAATGTTGGCGGCATGGTTCGAAATGTTGCCGGCATGGCTCGAAGTGTTGACGGCATGGCTCGAAATGTTGGCGGCATGGCTCGAAATGTTGGCGGCATGGCTCGAAATGTTGGCGGCATGGCTCGAAATGTTGGCGTCATGGCTCGAAATTTTGGCGGCATGGTTCGAAATGTTGGCGGCATGGCTCGAAATGTAGGCGGCATGGCTCCAAATGTTGGCGGCGTGGCTCGAAATGTTGGCGGCAGGGCTCGAAGTGCAGGCGGCATGGCTCGAAATGTTGGCGGCGTGGCTCGAAATGTTGGCGGCATAGCTCGAAATGTTGGTGGAATGGCTCGAAATGCTGGCGGCGTGGCTCGAAATGTTGGCGGCGTGGCTCGAAATATTGGCGGCATGGCTCGAAATGTTGACGGCATGGCTCGAAATGTTGGCGGCAAGGCTTGAAATGTTGGCGGCATGGATCGAAATGTTGGCGGCATGGTTCGAAATGTTGGCGGCATGGCTGGAAATGTTGGCGGCATAGCTCGAAATGTTGGCGGCATGGCTCGAAATGTTGGCGACATGGCTGGAAATGTTGGCGGCATGGTTCGAAATGTGGGCGGCATGGCTCGAAATGTTGGCGGCTTGGCTCGAAATGTTGGCGGCATGGCTCGAAATTTTGGCGACATGGCTCGAAATGTTGGCGGCATGGCTCGAAATGTTGGCGGTATGTTTCGAAATGTTGCCGGCATGGTTCCAAATGTTGGCGGCGAGGCTCGAAAAGTTGGCGGCATGGTTCGAAATGTTGGCGGCATGGCTCGAGAGGTTGGCGACATGGCTCGAAATGTTGGCGGCATGGCTCGAAATGTTGGCGGCATGGCTCGAAATGGCGGCATGGCTCGAAATGGTGGCGGCATGGCTTGAAATGTTGGCGGCATGGCTCTAAATGTTGGCGGCATGGCTCGAAATGTTGGCGGCATGGCTCGAAGTGTTGACGGCATGGCTCGAAATGTTGGCGGCATGGCTCGAAATGTTGGCGGCATGGCTGGAAATGTTGGCGGCTTGGCTCGAAATGTTGGCGGCATGGCTCGAAATTTTGGCGACATGGCTCGAAATGTTGGAGGCATGGCTCGAAATGTTGGCGGTATGTTTCGAAATGTTGCCGGCATGGTTCCAAATGTTGGCGGCATGGCTCGAAATGTTGGCGACATGGCTCGAAATGTTGGCGGCATGGCTCGAAATGTTGGCGGTATGTTTCGAAAAGTTGGCGGCATGGTTCGAAATGTTGCCGGCATGGTTCCAAATGTTGGCGGCATGGCTCGAAATGTTGGCGACATGGCTCGAAATGTTGGAGGCATGGCTCGAAATGTTGGCGGTATGTTTCGAAAAGTTGGCGGCATGGTTCGAAATGTTGGCGGCATGGCTCGAAAGGTTGGCGACATGGCTCGAAATGTTGGCGGCATGGCTCGAAATGTTGGCGGCATGGCTCGAAATGGCGGCATGGCTCGAAATGGTGGCGGCATGGCTCGAAATGTTGGGGGCGTGGCTCGAAATGTTGGCGGCATAGATCGAAATGGTGGCGGCATGGCTGGAAATGTTGGCGGCTTGGCTCGAAATGTTGGCGGCATGGCTCGAAATTTTGGCGACATGGCTCGAAATGTTGGAGGCATGGCTCGAAATGTTGGCGGTATGTTTCGAAATGTTGCCGGCATGGTTCCAAATGTTGGCGGCGAGGCTCGAAAAGTTGGCGGCATGGTTCGAAATGTTGGCGGCATGGCTCGAAAGGTTGGCGACATGGCTCGAAATGTTGGCAGCATGGCTCGAAATGTTGGCGGCATGGCTCGAAATGGCGGCATGGCTCGAAATGGTGGCGGCATGGCTTGAAATGTTGGCGGCATGGCTCTAAATGTTGGCGGCATGGCTCGAAATGTTGGCGGCATGGCTCGAAATGCTGGCGGCATGGCTCGAAATGTTGGCGGCGTGGCTCGAAATGTTGGCGGCATGCTCGAAATGTTGGCGATGTGGCTCGAAATGTTGGCGGCGTAGCTCGAAATGTTGGTGGCATGGCTCGAAATGCTGGCGGCGTGGCTCGAAATATTGGCGGCATGGCTCGAAATGTTGGCGGCATGGCTGGAAATGTTGACGGCGTGGCTCGAAATATTGGCGGCATGGCTCGAAATGTTGGCGGCGAGGCTCGAAAAGTTGGCGGCATGGTTCGAAATGTTGGCGGCATGGCTCGAAAGGTTGGCGACATGGCTCGAAATGTTGGCGGCATGGCTCGAAATGTTGGCGGCATGGCTCGAAATGGCGGCATGGCTCGAAATGGTGGCGGCATGGCTTGAAATGTTGGCGGCATGGCTCTAAATTTTGGCGGCATGGCTCGAAATGTTGGCGGCATGGCTCGAAGTGTTGACGGCATGGCTCGAAATGTTGGCGGCATGGCTCGAAATGTTGGCGGCATGGATCGAAATGTTGGCGGCATGGCTCGAAACGTTGGCGGCATGGCTCCAAATGTTGGCGACATGGCTCGAAGTGTTGACGGCATGGCTCGAAATGTTGGCGGCATGGCTCGAAATGTTGGCGGCATGGCTCGAAATGCTGGCGGCATGGCTCGAAATGTTGGCGGCGTGGCTCGAAATGTTGGCGGCATGGCTCCAAATGTTGGCGGCGTGGCTCGAAATGTTGGCGGCAGGGCTCGAAGTGCAGGCGGCATGGCTCGAAATGTTGGCGGCGTGGCTCGAAATGATGGCGGCATAGCTCGAAATGTTGGTGGAATGGCTCGAAATGCTGGCGGCGTGGCTCGAAATGTTGGCGGCGTGGCTCGAAATATTGGCGGCATGGCTCGAAATGTTGACGGCATGGCTCGAAATGTTGGCGGCAAGGCTTGAAATGTTGACGGCATGGCTCGAAATGTTGGCGACAAGGCTTGAAATGTTGGCGGCATGGATCGAAATGTTGGCGGCATGGCTCGAAATGGCGGCATGGCTGGAAATGTTGGCGGCATAGCTCGAAATGTTGGCGGCATGGCTCGAAATGTTGGCGGCATGGCTGGAAATGTTGGCGGCATGGTTCGAAATGTTGGCGGCATGGCTCGAAATGTTGGCGGCTTGGCTCGAAATGTTGGCGGCATGGCTCGAAATTTTGGCGACATGGCTCGAAATGTTGGCGGCATGGCTCGAAATGTTGGCGGTATGTTTCGAAATGTTGCCGGCATGGTTCCAAATGTTGGCGGCGAGGCTCGAAAAGTTGGCGGCATGGTTCGAAATGTTGGCGGCATGGCTCGAAAGGTTGGCGACATGGCTCGAAATGTTGGCGGCATGGCTCGAAATGTTGGCGGCATGGCTCGAAATGGCGGCATGGCTCGAAATGGTGGCGGCATGGCTTGAAATGTTGGCGGCATGGCTCTAAATGTTGGCGGCATGGCTCGAAATGTTGGCGGCATGGCTCGAAGTGTTGACGGCATGGCTCGAAATGTTGGCGGCATGGCTCGAAATGTTGGCGGCATGGCTGGAAATGTTGGCGGCTTGGCTCGAAATGTTGGCGGCATGGCTCGAAATGTTGGCGGTATGTTTCGAAATGTTGCCGGCATGGTTCCAAATGTTGGCGGCGAGGCTCGAAAAGTTGGCGGCATGGTTCGAAATGTTGGCGGCATGGCTCGAAAGGTTGGCGACATGGCTCGAAATGTTGGCGGCATGGCTCGAAATGTTGGCGGCATGGCTCGAAATGGTGGCGGCATGGCTTGAAATGTTGGAGGCATGGATCGAAATGTTGGCGGAATGGCTCGAAATGTTGGCGGCATGGTTCGAAATGTTGCCGGCATGGCTCGAAGTGTTGACGGCATGGCTCGAAATGTTGGCGGCATGGCTCGAAATGCTGGCGGCGTGGCTCGAAATATTGGCGGCATGGCTCGAAATGTTGGCGGCATGGCTGGAAATGTTGGCGGCGTGGCTCGAAATGTTGGCGGCAAGGCTTGAAGTGTTGGCGGCATGGCTCGAAATGTTGGAGGCATGGATCGAAATGTTGGCGGAATGGCTCGAAATGTTGGCGGCATGGTTCGAAATGTTGCCGGCATGGCTCGAAGTGTTGACGGCATGGCTCGAAATGTTGGCGGCATGGCTCGAAATGTTGGCGGCATGGCTCGAAATGTTGGCGGCATGGCTCGAAATGTTGGCGTCATGGCTCGAAATTTTGGCGGCATGGTTCGAAATGTTGGCGGCATGGCTCGAAATGTAGGCGGCATGGCTCCAAATGTTGACGGCGTGGCTCGAAATGTTGGCGGCAGGGCTCGAAGTACAGGCGGCATGGCTCGAAATGTTGGCGGCGTGGCTCGAAATGTTGGCGGCATAGCTTGAAATGTTGGTGGAATGGCTCGAAATGCTGGCGGCGTGGCTCGAAATGTTGGCGGCGTGGCTCGAAATATTGGCGGCATGGCTCGAAATGTTGTCGGCATGGCTCGAAATGTTGGCGGCAAGGCTTGAAATGTTGGCGGCATGGATCGAAATGTTGGCGGCATGGCTCGAAATGTTGGCGGCATGGCTGGAAATGTTGGCGGCATAGCTCGAAATGTTGGCGGCATGGCTCGAAATGTTGGCGACATGGCTGGAAATGTTGGCGGCATGGTTCGAAATGTTGGCGGCATGGCTCGAAATGTTGGCGGCTTGGCTCGAAATGTTGGCGGCATGGCTCGAAATTTTGGCGACATGGCTCGAAATGTTGGCGGCATGGCTCGAAATGTTGGCGGTATGTTTCGAAATGTTGCCGGCATGGTTCCAAATGTTGGCGGCGAGGCTCGAAAAGTTGGCGGCATGGTTCGAAATGTTGGCGGCATGGCTCGAAAGGTTGGCGACATGGCTCGAAATGTTGGCGGCATGGCTCGAAATGTTGGCGGCATGGCTCGAAATGGCGGCATGGCTCGAAATGGTGGCGGCATGGCTTGAAATGTTGGCGGCATGGCTCTAAATGTTGGCGGCATGGCTCGAAATGTTGGCGGCATGGCTCGAAGTGTTGACGGCATGGCTCGAAATGTTGGCGGCATGGCTCGAAATGTTGGCGGCATGGCTGGAAATGTTGGTGGCTTGGCTCGAAATGTTGGCGGCATGGCTCGAAATTTTGGCGACATGGCTCGAAATGTTGGAGGCATGGCTCGAAATGTTGGCGACATGGCTGGAAATGTTGGCGGCATGGTTCGAAATGTTGGCGGCATGGCTCGAAATGTTGGCGGCTTGGCTCGAAATGTTGGCGGCATGGCTCGAAATTTTGGCGACATGGCTCGAAATGTTGGCGGCATGGCTCGAAATGTTGGCGGTATGTTTCGAAATGTTGCCGGCATGGTTCCAAATGTTGGCGGCGAGGCTCGAAAAGTTGGCGGCATGGTTCGAAATGTTGGCGGCATGGCTCGAAAGGTTGGCGACATGGCTCGAAATGTTGGCGGCATGGCTCGAAATGTTGGCGGCATGGCTCGAAATGGCGGCATGGCTCGAAATGGTGGCGGCATGGCTTGAAATGTTGGCGGCATGGCTCTAAATGTTGGCGGCATGGCTCGAAATGTTGGCGGCATGGCTCGAAGTGTTGACGGCATGGCTCGAAATGTTGGCGGCATGGCTCGAAATGTTGGCGGCATGGCTGGAAATGTTGGCGGCTTGGCTCGAAATGTTGGCGGCATGGCTCGAAATTTTGGCGACATGGCTCGAAATGTTGGAGGCATGGCTCGAAATGTTGGCGGCGAGGCTCGAAAAGTTGGCGGTATGTTTCGAAATGTTGCCGGCATGGTTCCAAATGTTGGCGGCGAGGCTCGAAAAGTTGGCGGCATGGTTCGAAATGTTGGCGGCATGGCTCCAAAGGTTGGCGACATGGCTCGAAATGTTGGCGGCATGGCTCGAAATGTTGGCGGCATGGCTCGAAATGGCGGCATGGCTCGAAATGGTGGCGGCATGGCTCGAAATGTTGGCGGCGTGGCTCGAAATGTTGGCGGCATAGCTCGAAATGTTGGTGGAATGGCTCGAAATGCTGGCGGCGTGGCTCGAAATGTTGGCGGCGTGGCTCGAAATATTGGCGGCATGGCTCGAAATGTTGACGGCATGGCTCGAAATGTTGGCGGCAAGGCTTGAAATGTTGGCGGCATGGATCGAAATGTTGGCGGCATGGCTCGAAATGGCGGCATGGCTCGAAATGTTGGCGGCATGGTTCGAAATGTTGGCGGCATGGCTCGAAATGTTGGCGGCGAGGCTCGAAAAGTTGGCGGTATGTTTCGAAATGTTGCCGGCATGGTTCCAAATGTTGGCGGCGAGGCTCGAAAAGTTGGCGGCATGGTTCGAAATGTTGGCGGCATGGCTCGAAAGGTTGGCGACATGGCTCGAAATGTTGGCGGCATGGCTCGAAATGTTGGCGGCATGGCTCGAAATGGCGGCATGGCTCGAAATGGTGGCGGCATGGCTCGAAATGTTGGCGGCGTGGCTCGAAATGTTGGCGGCATAGCTCGAAATGTTGGTGGAATGGCTCGAAATGCTGGCGGCGTGGCTCGAAATGTTGGCGGCGTGGCTCGAAATATTGGCGGCATGGCTCGAAATGTTGACGGCATGGCTCGAAATGTTGGCGGCAAGGCTTGAAATGTTGGCGGCATGGATCGAAATGTTGGCGGCATGGCTCGAAATGTTGGCGGCATGGCTGGAAATGTTGGCGGCATAGCTCGAAATGTTGGCGGCATGGCTCGAAATGTTGGCGACATGGCTGGAAATGTTGGCGGCATGGTTCGAAATGTTGGCGGCATGGCTCGAAATGTTGGCGGCTTGGCTCGAAATGTTGGCGGCATGGCTCGAAATTTTGGCGACATGGCTCGAAATGTTGGCGGCATGGCTCGAAATGTTGGCGGTATGTTTCGAAATGTTGCCGGCATGGTTCCAAATGTTGGCGGCGAGGCTCGAAAAGTTGGAGGCATGGATCGAAATGTTGGAGGCATGGATCGAAATGTTGGCGGAATGGCTCGAAATGTTGGCGGCATGGTTCGAAATGTTGCCGGCATGGCTCGAAGTGTTGACGGCATGGCTCGAAATGTTGGCGGCATGGCTCGAAATGTTGGCGGCATGGCTCGAAATGTTGGCGGCATGGCTCGAAATGTTGGCGGCATGGCTCGAAATGTTGGCGGCATGGTTCGAAATGTTGGCGGCATGGCTCGAAATGTTGGCGGCATGGCTCGAAATGTTGGCGTCATGGCTCGAAATTTTGGCGGCATGGTTCGAAATGTTGGCGGCATGGCTCGAAATGTTGGTGGCAAGGCTCCAAATGTTGGCGGCGTGGCTCGAAATGTTGGCGGCAGGGCTCGAAGTGCTGGCGGCATGGCTCGAAATGTTGGCGGCGTGGCTCGAAATGTTGGAGGCATGGATCGAAATGTTGGCGGAATGGCTCGAAATGTTGGCGGCATGGTTCGAAATGTTGCCGGCATGGCTCGAAGTGTTGACGGCATGGCTCGAAATGTTGGCGGCATGGCTCGAAATGTTGGCGGCATGGCTCGAAATGTTGGCGGCATGGCTCGAAATGTTGGCGGCATGGCTCGAAATGTTGGCGTCATGGCTCGAAATTTTGGCGGCATGGTTCGAAATGTTGGCGGCATGGCTCGAAATGTTGGTGGCAAGGCTCCAAATGTTGGCGGCGTGGCTCGAAATGTTGGCGGCAGGGCTCGAAGTGCTGGCGGCATGGCTCGAAATGTTGGCGGCGTGGCTCGAAATGTTGGCGGCATAGCTCGAAATGTTGGTGGCATGGCTCGAAATGCTGGCGGCGTGGCTCGAAATGTTGGCGGCGTGGCTCGAAATATTGGCTGCATGGCTCGAAATGTTGACGGCATGGCTCGAAATGTTGGCGGCAAGGCTTGAAATGTTGGCGGCATGGATCGAAATGTTGGCGGCATGGCTCGAAATGTTGGCGGCATGGCTGGAAATGTTGGCGGCATAGCTCAAAATGTTGGCGGCATGGCTCGAAATGTTGGCGGCATGGCTGGAAATGTTGGCGGCATGGCTCAAAATGTTGGCGGCATGGCTCGAAATGTTGGCGGCTTGGCTCGAAATGTTGGCGGCATGGCTCGAAATTTTGGCGACATGGCTCGAAATGTTGGCGGCATGGTTCGAAATGTTGGCGGCATGGCTCGAAAGGTTGGCGACATGGCTCGAAATGTTGGCGGTATGTTTCGAAATGTTGCCGGCATGGTTCCAAATGTTGGCGGCGAGGCTCGAAAAGTTGGCGGCATGGTTCCAAATGTTGGCGGCATGGCTCGAAAGGTTGGCGACATGGCTCGAAATGTTGGCGACATGGCTCGAAATGTTGGCGGCATGGCTCGAAATGGCGGCATGGCTCGAAATGGTGGCGGCATGGCTTGAAATGTTGGCGGCATGGCTATAAATGTTGGCGGCATGGCTCGAAATGTTGGCGGCATGGCTCGAAGTGTTGACGGCATGGCTCGAAATGTTGGCGGCATGGCTCGAAATGTTGGCGGCATGGCTCGAAATGTTGGCGGCTTGGCTCGAAATGTTGGCGGCATGGCTCGAAATTTTGGCGACATGGCTCGAAATGTCGGCGGCATGGCTCGAAATGTTGGCGGTATGTTTCGAAATGTTGCCGGCATGGTTTCAAATGTTGGCGGCGAGGCTCGAAAAGTTGGCGGCATGGTTCGAAATGTTGGCGGCATGGCTCGAAAGGTTGGCGAAATGGCTCGAAATGTTGGCGGCATGGCTGGAAATGTTGGCGGCATGGCTCAAAATGTTGGCGGCATGGCTCGAAATGTTGGCGGCTTGGCTCGAAATGTTGGCGGCATGGCTCGAAATTTTGGCGACATGGCTCGAAATGTTGGCGGCATGGTTCGAAATGTTGGCGGCATGGCTCGAAAGGTTGGCGACATGGCTCGAAATGTTGGCGGTATGTTTCGAAATGTTGCCGGCATGGTTCCAAATGTTGGCGGCGAGGCTCGAAAAGTTGGCGGCATGGTTCCAAATGTTGGCGGCATGGCTCGAAAGGTTGGCGACATGGCTCGAAATGTTGGCGGCATGGCTCGAAATGTTGGCGGCATGGCTCGAAATGGCGGCATGGCTCGAAATGGTGGCGGCATGGCTTGAAATGTTGGCGGCATGGCTCTAAATGTTGGCGGCATGGCTCGAAATGTTGGCGGCATGGCTCGAAGTGTTGACGGCATGGCTCGAAATGTTGGCGGCATGGCTCGAAATGTTGGCGGCATGGTTCGAAATGTTGGCGGCTTGGCTCGAAATGTTGGCGGCATGGCTCGAAATTTTGGCGACATGGCTCGAAATGTCGGCGGCATGGCTCGAAATGTTGGCGGTATGTTTCGAAATGTTGCCGGCATGGTTTCAAATGTTGGCGGCGAGGCTCGAAAAGTTGGCGGCATGGTTCGAAATGTTGGCGGCATGGCTCGAAAGGTTGGCGAAATGGCTCGAAATGTTGGCGGCATGGCTCGAAATGTTGGCGGCATGGCTCGAAATGGCGGCATGGCTCGAAATGGTGGCGGCATGGCTTGAAATGTTGGCGGCATGGCTCTAAATGTTGGCGGCATGGCTCGAAATGTTGGCGGCATGGCTCGAAATGCTGGCGGCATGGCTCGAAATGTTGGCGGCGTGGCTCGAAATGTTGGCGGCATGGCTCGAAATGTTGGCGATGTGGCTCGAAATGTTGGCGGCATAGCTCGAAATGTTGGTGGCATGGCTCGAAATGGCGGCATGGCTCGAAATGGTGGCGGCATGGCTTGAAATGTTGGCGGCATGGCTCTAAATGTTGGCGGCATGGCTCGAAATGTTGGCGGCATGGCTCGAAGTGTTGACGGCATGGTTCGAAATGTTGGCGGCATGGCTCTAAATGTTGGCGGCATGGCTCGAAATGTTGGCGGCGTGGCTCGAAATGTTCGCGGCATGGCTCGAAATGTTGGCGGCGTGGCTCGAAATGTTGGCGGCATGGCTCGAAATGCTGGCGATGTGGCTCAAAATGTTGGCGGCGTGGCTCGAAATATTGGCGGCATGGCTCGAAATGTTGGCGGCATGGCTGGAAATGTTGGCGGCGTGGCTCGAAATATTGGCGGCATGGTTCGAAATGTTGGCGATGTGGCTCGAAATGTTGGCGGCATAGCTCGAAATGTTGGTGGCATGGCTCGAAATGGCGGCATGGCTCGAAATGGTGGCGGCATGGCTTGAAATGTTGGCGGCATGGCTCAAAATGTTGGCGGCATGGCTCGAAATGTTGGCGGCTTGTCTCGAAATGTTGGCGGCATGGCTCGAAATGTGGCGGCATGGCTTGAAATGCTGGCGGCGTGGCTCGAAATGTTGGTGGCGTGGCTCGAAATGTTGGCGTTATGGCTCGAAAAGTTGGCGGCATGGCTCAAAATGTTGGTGGCTTGGCTCGAAATGTTGGCGGCATGGCTCGAAATTTTGGCGGCATGGCTCGAAATGTTGGCGGCATGGCTCGAAATGTTGGCGGTATGGCTCTAAATGTTGGCGGCATGGCTCGAAATGTTGGCGGCATGGCTCGAAATGTTGCCGGCATTGCTCGAAATGTTGGCGGCATGGCACGAAATGTTGGCGGAATGGCTCGAAATGTTGGCGGCATGGCTCGAAATGTTGGCGGCATAGCTCGAAATGTTGGCGGCATGGCTCGAAATGTTGGCGGCATGGCTCGAAATGTTGGCGGCTTGGCTCGAAATGTTGGCTCATGGCTCGAAATTTTGGCGGCATGGCTCGAAATGTTGGCGGCATGGCTCGAAATGTTGGCGGTATGGCTCGAAATGTTGGCGGCATGGCTCCAAATGTTGGCGGCATGGCTCGAAATGTTGGCGGCTTGGCTCGAAATGTTGGCGGCATGACTCGAAATTTTGGCGACATGGCTCGAAATGTCGGCGGCATGGCTCGAAATGTTGGCGGTATGTTTCGAAATGTTGCCGGCATGGTTCGAAATGTTGGCGGCATGGCTCGAAATTTTGGCGGCATGGCTCGAAATGTCGGCGGCATGGCTCGAAATGTTGGCGGCATGGCTCGAAATGTTGGCGGCATGGCTCGAAATGTTGGCGGTATGGCTCGAAATGTTGGCGGCATGGCTCCAAATGTTGCCGGCATTGCTCGAAATGCTGGCGGCATGGCTCGAAATGTTGGCGGCGTGGCTCGAAATGTTGGCGGCATGGCTCGAAATGTTGGCGATGTGGCTCGAAATGTTGGCGGCATAGCTCGAAATGTTGGTGGCATGGCTCGAAATGGCGGCAAGGCTCGAAATGGTGGCGGCATGGCTTGAAATGTTGGCGGCATGGCTCTAAATGTTGGCGGCATGGCTCGAAATGTTGGCGGCATGGCTCGAAGTGTTGACGGCATGGTTCGAAATGTTGGCGGCATGGCTCTAAATGTTGGCGGCATGGCTCGAAATGTTGGCGGCGTGGCTCGAAATGTTCGCGGCATGGCTCGAAATGTTGGCGGCGTGGCTCGAAATGTTGGCGGCATGGCTCGAAATGCTGGCGATGTGGCTCAAAATGTTGGCGGCGTGGCTCGAAATATTGGCGGCATGGCTCGAAATGTTGGCGGCATGGCTGGAAATGATGGCGGCGTGGCTCGAAATGTTGGCGATGTGGCTCGAAATGTTGGCGGCATAGCTCGAAATGTTGGTGGCATGGCTCGAAATGGCGGCATGGCTCGAAATGGTGGCGGCATGGCTTGAAATGTTGGCGGCATGGCTCAAAATGTTGGCGGCATGGCTCGAAATGTTGGCGGCTTGTCTCGAAATGTTGGCGGCATTGCTCGAAGTGTTGGCGGCATGGCTCGAAATGCTGGCGGCGTGGCTCGAAATGTTGGTGGCGTGGCTCGAAATGTTGGCGTTATGGCTCGAAAAGTTGGCGGCATGGCTCGAAATGTTGGTGGCTTGGCTCGAAATGTTGGCGGCATGGCTCGAAATTTTGGCGGCATGGCTCGAAATGTTGGCGGCATGGCTCGAAATGTTGGCGGTATGGCTCTAAATGTTGGCGGCATGGCTCGAAATGTTGGCGGCATGGCTCGATATGTTGCCGGCATTGCTCGAAATGTTGGCGGCATGGCACGAAATGTTGGCGGAATGGCTCGAAATGTTGGCGGCATGGCTCGAAATGTTGGCGGCATAGCTCGAAATGTTGGCGGCATGGCTCGAAATGTTGGCGGCATGGCTCGAAATGTTGGCGGCTTGGCTCGAAATGTTGGCTCATGGCTCGAAATTTTGGCGGCATGGCTCGAAATGTTGGCGGCATGGCTCGAAATGTTGGCGGTATGGCTCGAAATGTTGGCGGCATGGCTCCAAATGTTGGCAGCGGGGCTCGAAATGTTGGCGGCATAGCTCGAAATGTTGGCGGCATGGCTCGAAATGTTGGCGGTATGGCTCGAAATGGTGGCGGCATGGCTTGAAATGTTGGCGGCATGGCTCTAAATGTTGGCGGCATGGCTCGAAATGTTGGCGGCTTGGCTCGAAATGTTGGCGGCATGGCTCGAAATGTTGGCGGCATGGCTCGAAATGTTGGCGGCATGGCTCGAAATGTTGGCGGCATGGCTCGAAATGTTGGCGGCATCTCTCGAAATGTTGGCGGCTTGGCTCGAAATGTTGGCGGCATGGCTCGAAATGCTGGCGGCGTGGCTGGAAATGTTGGCGGCATGGCTCTAAATGTAGGCGGCATGACTCGAAATGTTGGCGGCATGGCTCGAAATGTTGCCGGCATTGCTCGAAATGTTGGCGGCATGGCATGAAATGTTGGCGGCATGGCTCGAAATGTTGGCGGCATGGCTCGAAATGTTGGCGGCATAGCTCGAAATGTTGGCGGCATGGCTCGAAATGTTGGCGGCATGGCTCGAAATGTTGGCGGCTTGGCTCGAAATGTTGGCGGCATGGCTCGAAATTTTGGCGGCATGGCTAAAAATGTTGGCGGCATGGCTCGAAATGTTGGCGGCGTTGCTCGAAATGTTGGCGGCATGGTTCGAAATGCTGGCGGCATGGCTCGAAATGTTGGCGGCGTGGCTCGAAATGTTGGCAGCATGGCTCGAAATGTTGGCGATGTGGCTCGAAATGTTGGCGGCATAGCTCGAAATGTTGGTGGCATGGCTCGAAATGCTGGCGATGTGGCTCAAAATGTTGGCGGCGTGGCTCGAAATGTTGGCGGCATGGCTCGAAATGTTGGCGGTATGGCTCTAAATGTTGCCGGCATGGTTCCAAATGTTTGCGGCGAAGCTCGAAAAGTTGGCGCCATGGTTCGAAATGTTGGCGGCATGGCTCGAAATGTTGGCGACATGGCTCGAAATGTTGGCGGCATGGCTCGAAATGTTGGCGGCATGGCTCGAAATGTTGGCGGCATGGCTCGAAATGTTGGCGGCATAGCTCGAAATGTTGGCGGCATGGCTCGAAATGTTGGCGGCATGGCTCGAAATGGCGGCATGGCTCGAAATGGTGGCGGCATGGCTTGAAATGTTGGCGGCATGGCTCTAAATGTTGGCGGCATGGCTCGAAATGTTGGCGGCATGGCTCGAAGTGTTGACGGCATGGCTCGAAATGTTGGCGGCATGGCTCGAAATGTTGGCGGCATGGCTCCAAATGTTGGCGGCGTGGCTCGAAATGTTGGCGGCATGGCTCGAAATGCTGGCGGCATGGCTCGAAATGTTGGCGGCATGGCTCTAAATGTTGGCGGCATGGCTCGAAATGTTGGCGGCATGGCTCGAAATGCTGGCGGCATGGCTCGAAATGTTGGCGGCATGGCTCCAAATGTTGGCGGCGTGGCTCGAAATGTTGGCGGCATGGCTCGAAATGTTGGCGGCATGGCTCTAAATGTTGGCGGCATGGATCGAAATGTTGGCGGCATTGCTCGAAATGTTGGCGGCATGGCTCCAAATGTTGGCGGCGTGGCTCGAAATGTTGGCGGCATGGCTCGAAATGCTGGCGGCATGGCTCGAAATGTTGGCGGCATGGCTCTAAATGTTGGCGGCATGGATCGAAATGTTGGCGGCATGGCTCGAAATGTTGGCGGCTTGGCTCCAAATGTTGGCAGCATGGCTCGAAATGTTTACGGCATGGCTCGAAATGTTGGCGGCAAGGCTTGAAATGTTGGCGGCATGGCTCGAAATGTTGGAGGCATGGATCGAAATGTTGGCGGAATGGCTCGAAATGTTGGCGGCATGGTTCGATATGTTGCCGGCATGGCTCGAAGTGTTGACGGCATGGCTCGAAATGTTGGCGGCATGGCTCGAAATGTTGGCGGCATGGCTCGAAATGTTGGCGGCATGGCTCGAAATGTTGGCGGCATGGCTCGAAATGTTGGCGTCATGGCTCGAAATTTTGGCGGCATGGTTCGAAATGTTGGCGGCATGGCTCGAAATGTTGGCGGCATGGCTCCAAATGTTGGCGGCGTGGCTCGAAATGTTGGCGGCAGGGCTCGAAGTGCTGGCGGCATGGCTCGAAATGTTGGCGGCGTGGCTCGAAATGTTGGCGGCATAGCTCGAAATGTTGGTGGCATGGCTCGAAATGCTGGCGGCGTGGCTCGAAATGTTGGCGGCGTGGCTGGAAATATTGGCGGCATGGCTCGAAATGTTGACGGCATGGCTCGAAATGTTGGCGGCAAGGCTTGAAATGTTGGCGGCATGGAACGAAATGTTGGCGGCATGGCTCGAAATGTTGGCGGCATGGCTGGAAATGTTGGCGGCATAGCTCGAAATGTTGGCGGCATGGCTCGAAATGTTGGCGGCATGGCTGGAAATGTTGGCGGCATGGTTCGAAATGTTGGCGGCATGGCTCGAAATGTTGGCGGCTTGGCTCGAAATGTTGGCGGCATTTCTCAAAATTTTGGCGACATGGCTCGAAATGTTGGCGGCATGGCTCGAAATGTTGGCGGTATGTTTCGAAATGTTGCCGGCATGGTTCCAAATGTTGGCGGCGAGGCTCGAAAAGTTGGCGGCATGGTTCGAAATGTTGGCGGCATGGCTCGAAAGGTTGGCGACATGGCTCGAAATGTTGGCGGCATGGCTCGAAATGTTGGCGGCATGGCTCGAAATGGCGGCATGGCTCGAAATGGTGGCGGCATGGCTTGAAATGTTGGCGGCATGGCTCTAAATGTTGGCGGCATGGCTCGAAATGTTGGCGGCATGGCACGAAGTGTTGACGGCATGGCTCGAAATGTTGGCGGCATGGCTCGAAATGTTGGCGGCATGGCTGGAAATGTTGGCGGCTTGGCTCGAAATGTTGGCGGCATGGCTCGAAATTTTGGCGACATGGCTCGAAATGTTGGCGGCATGGCTCGAAATGTTGGCGGTATGTTTCGAAATGTTGCCGGCATGGTTCCAAATGTTGACGGCGAGGCTCGAAAAGTTGGCGGCATGGTTCGAAATGTTGGCGGCATGGCTCGAAAGGTTGGCGACATGGCTCGAAATGTTGGCGGCATGGCTCGAAATGTTGGCGGCATGGCTCGAAATGGCGGCATGGCTCGAAATGGTGGCGGCATGGCTTGAAATGTTGGCGGCATGGCTCTAAATGTTGGCGGCATGGCTCGAAATGTTGGCGGCATGGCTCGAAATGCTGGCGGCATGGCTCGAAATGTTGGCGGCGTGGCTCGAAATGTTGGCGGCATGCTCGAAATGTTGGCGATGTGGCTCGAAATGTTGGCGGCGTAGCTCGAAATGTTGGTGGCATGGCTCGAAATGCTGGCGGCGTGGCTCGAAATATTGGCGGCATGGCTCGAAATGTTGGCGGCATGGCTGGAAATGATGGCGGCGTGGCTCGAAATATTGGCGGCATGGCTCGAAATGTTGGCGGCGAGGCTCGAAAATTTGGCGGCATGGTTCGAAATGTTGGCGGCATGGCTCGAAAGGTTGGCGACATGGATCGAAATGTTGGCGGCATGGCTCGAAATGTTGGCGGCATGGCTCGAAATGGCGGCATGGCTCGAAATGGTGGCGGCATGGCTTAAAATGTTGGCGGCATGGCTCTAAATTTTGGCGGCATGGCTCGAAATGTTGGCGGCATGGCTCGAAGTGTTGACGGCATGGCTCGAAATGTTGGCGGCATGGCTCGAAATGTTGGCGGCATGGATCGAAATGTTGGCGGCATGGCTCGAAATGTTGGCGGCATTGCTCCAAATGTTGGCGACATGGCTCGAAGTGTTGACGGCATGGCTCGAAATGTTGGCGGCATGGCTCGAAATGTTGGCGGCATGGCTCCAAATGTTGGCGGCGTGGCTCGAAATGTTGGCGGCATGGCTCGAAATGCTGGCGGCATGGCTCGAAATGTTGGCGGCATGGCTCTAAATGTTGGCGGCATGGCTCGAAATGTTGGCGGCATGGCTCGAAGTGTTGACGGCATGGATCGAAATGTTGGCGGCATGGCTGGAAATGTTGGCGGCTTGGCTCCAAATGTTGGCGGCGTGGCTCGAAATGTTGGCGGCATGGCTCGAAATGCTGGCGGCATGGCTCGAAATGTTGGCGGCGTGGCTCGAAATGTTGGCGGCATGGCTCGAAATGTTGGCGATGTGGCTCGAAATGTTGGCGGCGTAGCTCGAAATGTTGGTGGCATGGCTCGAAATGCTGGCGGCGTGGCTCAAAATGTTGGCGGCGTGGCTCGAAATATTGGCGGCATGGCTCGAAATGTTGACGGCATGGCTCGAAATGTTGGCGGCAAGGCTTGAAATGTTGGCGGCATAGCTCGAAATGTTGGAGGCATGGATCGAAATGTTGGCGGAATGGCTCGAAATGTTGGCGGCATGGTTCGAAATGTTGCCGGCATGGCTCGAAATGTTGGCGGCATGGCTCGAAATGTTGGCGGCATGGCTCGAAATGTTGGCGGCATGGCTCGAAATGTTGGCGTCATGGCTCGAAATTTTGGCGGCATGGTTCGAAATGTTGGCGGCATGGCTCGAAATGTTGGTGGCATGGCTCCAAATGTTGGCGGCGTGGCTCGAAATGTTGGCGGCAGGGCTCGAAGTGCTGGCGGCATGGCTCGAAATGTTGGCGGCGTGGCTCGAAATGTTGGCGGCATAGCTCGAAATGTTGGTGGCGTGGCTCGAAATGTTGGCGGCGTGGCTCGAAATATTGGCGGCATGGCTCGAAATGTTGACGGCATGGCTCGAAATGTTGGCGGCAAGGCTTGAAATGTTGGCGGCATGGATCGAAATGTTGGCGGCATGGCTCGAAATGTTGGCGGCATGGCTGGAAATGTTGGCGGCATAGCTCGAAATGTTGGCGGCATGGCTCGAAATGTTGGCGGCATGGCTGGAAATGTTGGCGGCATGGCTCGAAGTGTTGACGGCATGGCTCGAAATGTTGGCGGCATGGCTCGAAATGTTGGCGGCATGGATCGAAATGTTGGCGGCATGGCTCGAAATGTTGGCGGCATTGCTCCAAATGTTGGCGACATGGCTCGAAGTGTTGACGGCATGGCTCGAAATGTTGGCGGCATGGCTCGAAATGTTGGCGGCATGGCTCCAAATGTTGGCGGCGTGGCTCGAAATGTTGGCGGCATGGCTCGAAATGCTGGCGGCATGGCTCGAAATGTTGGCGGCATGGCTCTAAATGTTGGCGGCATGGCTCGAAATGTTGGCGGCATGGCTCGAAGTGTTGACGGCATGGATCGAAATGTTGGCGGCATGGCTGGAAATGTTGGCGGCTTGGCTCCAAATGTTGGCGGCGTGTCTCGAAATGTTGGCGGCATGGCTCGAAATGCTGGCGGCATGGCTCGAAATGTTGGCGGCGTGGCTCGAAATGTTGGCGGCATGGCTCGAAATGTTGGCGATGTGGCTCGAAATGTTGGCGGCGTAGCTCGAAATGTTGGTGGCATGGCTCGAAATGCTGGCGGCGCGGCTCAAAATGTTGGCGGCGTAACTCGAAATATTGGCGGCATGGCTCGAAATGTTGACGGCATGGCTCGAAATGTTGGCGGCAAGGCTTGAAATGTTGGCGGCATAGCTCGAAATGTTGGAGGCATGGATCGAAATGTTGGCGGAATGGCTCGAAATGTTGGCGGCATGGTTCGAAATGTTGCCGGCATGGCTCGAAATGTTGGCGGCATGGCTCGAAATGTTGGCGGCATGGCTCGAAATGTTGGCGGCATGGCTCGAAATGTTGGCGTCATGGCTCGAAATTTTGGCGGCATGGTTCGAAATGTTGGCGGCATGGCTCGAAATGTTGGTGGCATGGCTCCAAATGTTGGCGGCGTGGCTCGAAATGTTGGCGGCAGGGCTCGAAGTGCTGGCGGCATGGCTCGAAATGTTGGCGGCGTGGCTCGAAATGTTGGCGGCATAGCTCGAAATGTTGGTGGCGTGGCTCGAAATGTTGGCGGCGTGGCTCGAAATATTGGCGGCATGGCTCGAAATGTTGACGGCATGGCTCGAAATGTTGGCGGCAAGGCTTGAAATGTTGGCGGCATGGATCGAAATGTTGGCGGCATGGCTCGAAATGTTGGCGGCATGGCTGGAAATGTTGGCGGCATAGCTCGAAATGTTGGCGGCATGGCTCGAAATGTTGGCGGCATGGCTGGAAATATTGGCGGCAAGGCTCGAAATGTTGGCGGCATGGCTCGAAATGTTGGCGGCTTGGCTCGAAATATTGGCGGCATGGCGCGAAATTTTGGCGACATGGCTCGAAATGTTGGCGGCATGGTTCGAAATGTTGGCGGCATGGCTCGAAAGGTTGGCGACATGGCTCGAAATGTTGGCGGTATGTTTCGAAATGTTGCCGGCATGGTTCCAAATGTTGGCGGCGAGGCTCGAAAAGTTGGCGGCATGAATCCAAATGTTGGCGGCATGGCTCGAAAGGTTTTCGACATGGCTCGAAATGTTGGCGGCATGGCTCGAAATGTTGGCGGCATGGCTCGAAATGGCGGCATGGCTCGAAATGGTGGCGGCATGGCTTGAAATGTTGGCGGCATGACTCTAAATGTTGGCGGCATGGCTCGAAATGTTGGCGGCATGGCTCGAAGTGTTGACGGCATGGCTCGAAATGTTGGCGGCATGGCTCGAAATGTTGGCGGCATGGCTCGAAATGTTGGCGGCTTGGCTCGAAATGTTGGCGGCATGGCTCGAAATTTTGGCGACATGGCTCGAAATGTTGGCGGCATGGCTCGAAATGTTGGCGGTATGTTTCGAAATGTTGCCGGCATGGTTTCAAATGTTGGCGGCGAGGCTCGAAAAGTTGGCGGCATGGTTCGAAATGTTGGCGGCATGGCTCGAAAGGTTGGCGACATGGCTCGAAATGTTGGCGGCATGGCTCGAAATGTTGGCGGCATGGCTCGAAATGGCGGCATGGCTCGAAATGGTGGCGGCATGGCTTGAAATGTTGGCGGCATGGCTCTCAATGTTGGCGGCATGGCTCGAAATGTTGGCGGCATGGCTCGAAATGCTGGCGGCATGGCTCGAAATGTTGGCGGCATGGCTCGAAATGTTGGCGGCATGGCTGGAAATGTTGGCGGCATAGCTCAAAATGTTGGCGGCATGGCTCGAAATGTTGGCGGCATGGCTCGAAATGTTGGCGGCATGGCTCGAAATGTTGGCGGCATGGCTGGAAATGTTGGCGGCATAGCTCAAAATGTTGGCGGCATGGCTCGAAATGTTGGCGGCATGGCTCGAAATGTTGGCGGCATGGCTCGAAATGTTGGCGGCATGGCTCGAAATGTTGGCGGCATGGCTCGAAATGTTGGCGGCATGGCTGGAAATGTTGGCGGCATAGCTCAAAATGTTGGCGGCATGGCTCGAAATGTTGGCGGCATGGCTGGAAATGTTGGCGGCATGGCTCAAAATGTTGGCGGCATGGCTCGAAATGTTGGCGGCTTGGCTCGAAATGTTGGCGGCATGGCTCGAAATTTTGGCGACATGGCTCGAAATGTTGGCGGCATGGTTCGAAATGTTGGCGGCATGGCTCGAAAGGTTGGCGACATGGCTCGAAATGTTGGCGGTATGTTTCGAAATGTTGCCGGCATGGTTCCAAATGTTGGCGGCGAGGCTCGAAAAGTTGGCGGCATGGTTCCAAATGTTGGCGGCATGGCTCGAAAGGTTGGCGACATGGCTCGAAATGTTGGCGACATGGCTCGAAATGTTGGCGGCATGGCTCGAAATGGCGGCATGGCTCGAAATGGTGGCGGCATGGCTTGAAATGTTGGCGGCATGGCTATAAATGTTGGCGGCATGGCTCGAAATGTTGGCGGCATGGCTCGAAGTGTTGACGGCATGGCTCGAAATGTTGGCGGCATGGCTCGAAATGTTGGCGGCATGGCTCGAAATGTTGGCGGCTTGGCTCGAAATGTTGGCGGCATGGCTCGAAATTTTGGCGACATGGCTCGAAATGTCGGCGGCATGGCTCGAAATGTTGGCGGTATGTTTCGAAATGTTGCCGGCATGGTTTCAAATGTTGGCGGCGAGGCTCGAAAAGTTGGCGGCATGGTTCGAAATGTTGGCGGCATGGCTCGAAAGGTTGGCGAAATGGCTCGAAATGTTGGCGGCATGGCTGGAAATGTTGGCGGCATGGCTCAAAATGTTGGCGGCATGGCTCGAAATGTTGGCGGCTTGGCTCGAAATGTTGGCGGCATGGCTCGAAATTTTGGCGACATGGCTCGAAATGTTGGCGGCATGGTTCGAAATGTTGGCGGCATGGCTCGAAAGGTTGGCGACATGGCTCGAAATGTTGGCGGTATGTTTCGAAATGTTGCCGGCATGGTTCCAAATGTTGGCGGCGAGGCTCGAAAAGTTGGCGGCATGGTTCCAAATGTTGGCGGCATGGCTCGAAAGGTTGGCGACATGGCTCGAAATGTTGGCGGCATGGCTCGAAATGTTGGCGGCATGGCTCGAAATGGCGGCATGGCTCGAAATGGTGGCGGCATGGCTTGAAATGTTGGCGGCATGGCTCTAAATGTTGGCGGCATGGCTCGAAATGTTGGCGGCATGGCTCGAAGTGTTGACGGCATGGCTCGAAATGTTGGCGGCATGGCTCGAAATGTTGGCGGCATGGTTCGAAATGTTGGCGGCTTGGCTCGAAATGTTGGCGGCATGGCTCGAAATTTTGGCGACATGGCTCGAAATGTCGGCGGCATGGCTCGAAATGTTGGCGGTATGTTTCGAAATGTTGCCGGCATGGTTTCAAATGTTGGCGGCGAGGCTCGAAAAGTTGGCGGCATGGTTCGAAATGTTGGCGGCATGGCTCGAAAGGTTGGCGAAATGGCTCGAAATGTTGGCGGCATGGCTCGAAATGTTGGCGGCATGGCTCGAAATGGCGGCATGGCTCGAAATGGTGGCGGCATGGCTTGAAATGTTGGCGGCATGGCTCTAAATGTTGGCGGCATGGCTCGAAATGTTGGCGGCATGGCTCGAAATGCTGGCGGCATGGCTCGAAATGTTGGCGGCGTGGCTCGAAATGTTGGCGGCATGGCTCGAAATGTTGGCGATGTGGCTCGAAATGTTGGCGGCATAGCTCGAAATGTTGGTGGCATGGCTCGAAATGGCGGCATGGCTCGAAATGGTGGCGGCATGGCTTGAAATGTTGGCGGCATGGCTCTAAATGTTGGCGGCATGGCTCGAAATGTTGGCGGCATGGCTCGAAGTGTTGACGGCATGGTTCGAAATGTTGGCGGCATGGCTCTAAATGTTGGCGGCATGGCTCGAAATGTTGGCGGCGTGGCTCGAAATGTTCGCGGCATGGCTCGAAATGTTGGCGGCGTGGCTCGAAATGTTGGCGGCATGGCTCGAAATGCTGGCGATGTGGCTCAAAATGTTGGCGGCGTGGCTCGAAATATTGGCGGCATGGCTCGAAATGTTGGCGGCATGGCTGGAAATGTTGGCGATGTGGCTCGAAATGTTGGCGGCATAGCTCGAAATGTTGGTGGCATGGCTCGAAATGGCGGCATGGCTCGAAATGGTGGCGGCATGGCTTGAAATGTTGGCGGCATGGCTCAAAATGTTGGCGGCATGGCTCGAAATGTTGGCGGCTTGTCTCGAAATGTTGGCGGCATGGCTCGAAATGTTGGCGGCATGGCTTGAAATGCTGGCGGCGTGGCTCGAAATGTTGGTGGCGTGGCTCGAAATGTTGGCGTTATGGCTCGAAAAGTTGGCGGCATGGCTCAAAATGTTGGTGGCTTGGCTCGAAATGTTGGCGGCATGGCTCGAAATTTTGGCGGCATGGCTCGAAATGTTGGCGGCATGGCTCGAAATGTTGGCGGTATGGCTCTAAATGTTGGCGGCATGGCTCGAAATGTTGGCGGCATGGCTCGAAATGTTGCCGGCATTGCTCGAAATGTTGGCGGCATGGCACGAAATGTTGGCGGAATGGCTCGAAATGTTGGCGGCATGGCTCGAAATGTTGGCGGCATAGCTCGAAATGTTGGCGGCATGGCTCGAAATGTTGGCGGCATGGCTCGAAATGTTGGCGGCTTGGCTCGAAATGTTGGCTCATGGCTCGAAATTTTGGCGGCATGGCTCGAAATGTTGGCGGCATGGCTCGAAATGTTGGCGGTATGGCTCGAAATGTTGGCGGCATGGCTCCAAATGTTGGCGGCATGGCTCGAAATGTTGGCGGCTTGGCTCGAAATGTTGGCGGCATGACTCGAAATTTTGGCGACATGGCTCGAAATGTCGGCGGCGTGGCTCGAAATGTTGGCGGCG
>CALNHX010008088.1:0-65211 GCA_940337035.1 Agriotes lineatus
GTACCCTTTTTATATAAAAAAAAATACATTGCACCAGAATTTATTGATGAAGATAAAATATTGAACAATAGACGTTTGCTCATGGCACTGAACGAAACTCGTTTATCTGCCGCAGAACTCGGGTCAGCGCCTCGCTTTAGAACGAGACGGTGAGCAATCAAATTGTTTTCGTTAAGATGCCCATAATCAAACTAGTATCGTTAATATGTATAACACGTCCAAATTTTCATGATTTCTTGGAACTGGATGTTAAACGAATATACAGAAACCACAAAGTATGGAAAGTAACGCGAAGGGTCAAGCAACCGCTGCGCTGTCTATTTTAGCAATCAGATTGAAACAGAAATACTGGAGGAAGAGGAACAGATGATTTATACAGGTTCCCCATTTTATTCGGCAGCAACTAACGAGGCAGCATACATTTAACAAGCTCATGATTTTTCATAGATAAGTGTTAATATAATAAATAATAATCTGAATTTGAAAAAATGGGTGGTTCCAGTCCGTTCCACGCACATGCATAACGTATCATGATTGTGTTAAATGTGTTGTCTACCTAGATGTTATATGATAAAATGTATTTATAAGCAATCTTTTCCAGCAATAATTTTGCCGGTTCTCCATCTTCTTCTTCTCCATCTTGAAACCCATTTTCAAATTCGTTTGGGTCACCACTCGCCATATGGGTATACCATAGCAGTTGTCCAGATTCAATAATGGTTACCACCGTTATTTCACATTAATTTTTGCTTTGATGTCATCGTTTCTGATATGCTCAATACGTGAAATTCTTCAAAAGGAGATTGAAAAGACTTGACCAAAGGAACTGCCGATTAAAGATTCAGTACGAAAGAAGTACAAAATGTGATATTAGACAAAGGTCCAGGGTGAGACTTAACTGAAGAGAACTCCTAGAGAAAGTACTTTCCAGCTTAATGGGAAGTGGCCCTAATAATAACACTTCCAAAACCCGGTAACGATTTAAAACAGGTGACATCATAGCGTCCAATAAGCCTGCTGCTGATGTTATCAAAGGTTCTTGAGAAACTCATATTAAAGAGCATACAATAAATATTGCAAGAACGACAGCTACTGCACAAAAGACTTAGAATAAAGGCGCATATTTTCGTACCTTTTAAGAATTCTGAGGAGCTACCTATAGTCATATAAGATAGAAGACTAGAGGTGGAGATGGGGCTGTTCATGAAAGTGACGTGCGGGGTTGCTCAGGGCTCTCAATTCGCTCTTAGAGTTGTACGAAAATTTTACGAATACCTAGAAGATCAAATATACTGCAATGCGATTTATCTTGATGTTGCTTAGGCTTTTGTTAACGCATGGCACCAAGGCTTGTTATGTATGATTAAACAGAAATTGCCACATATTATATTTTGGACCTCAAGCGTTCTTCAAGGAAGCGTGTTGAGCCCATACAATATATACTATTCACATGAGACTTTCCAGTGTCAAGAATGACACCGCCACTGTTTTTACAGAAGACACATCAGTGACGTTCCGTTCTTCACTTCAAGGGTTCTTCGCAATCACCTTAATCAAACCTTAGGGTTTAAGTAATGGTGGTTAAAAGTAAATAAATAAAAATCTGTTCAGGTAACATTCACAATAAGAAATAAAAAATGTCCACCAGCAACTGTCAACAAGAGATTGATGCGGCAAAAAAAACAGCTAAATATCCTGGAATCAATCACGACCGCACTACAAACTAAGTTGTAGTGGTTAATAGATAAACCTTTCCAGCTCTAGAAAACAAGATCCGAACATGTGTTAAAAGTGCTAAAACCGATGTAACAACAGTAGAGTACAGCGTCCATCTCAAAGATCAAAGTTTTAAGAAGGCTACAATCCAAAGTGTTACGTATATAAGTAGCGACTTACAAATGTCAACTGTTAAAAGAAGATCCAAAAATCTGTCATGTAGACGGCAGTGGTAAACTCAGAGTATATCCGAACATGTTATTCACCGCACAGTCATACAGGAGTAGAATTAAGAGGTTTAAACAAGTAGATATAGGGACTAGGTGTCATCAAAATAAACATACCATATTTGTGAACACTGCAAACACTGTTAAGCGTGTGGAAAACGTTTTGCTTGAGTATAGGTGTATTCAAATAAGAAATTTGGCAAATCCGATACATGTTAGCATTCAAACTGTTCACGCTATCATTAAAGTACCTCGTTTCGAGTCATTAGGTTTTCTAATACCATAACTAAAAGACTCTGTAGGCATGTTTACGTCTGAATAAAAAAGAACTTTGCTAACAAGGCATCAACATTCATTGTTTAAACTTGATTTAAACACACATAAATTTTATTTTCTAAAATTTACGAAATCCAGTCGCACGTTTTTTAAATGCAATTCCCATTTATTAGCAAGAAAATTTTAATGTTGCAATCACCAGTCTTTGCCTCATAATTACTAAATTTAATATGTTTAAATTAGATTAAAAATATATATTTTAGTCCAAATTTACGGAACATTATTCATAATTTAAAAGCCAGTGTTATTACGCAATCAGACGAGTTAAAGACCAGGAAAAATGCAAATCTGCACTTCATGCACAATACCGACCTACAGTAGCAAGTTCAACGGGCGACCTTTGCTCTAGCAGGAAATAAAAACTGCAGAATTGCTACACTGCTGTTTTGTAATTTAAACACTCTGCTCCAGTAAACTGTACATATGAACTTTGATATTGTTACTTCGTTAAGCATTTTAGTTTTGTATAAATACCAGTTTATTTTTATAATAAAAACAATCTGCATTTAATGTTTGATTCATTCACTACGTCGCCACTCCTATACCAAGCCATAATACTGTCGAGATGTGAGGCTGAATCTCAGGAGTGGTTTTACTGTCGTCCCTTTAAGTGCCATTGACTAAGCTGGCTTAAAGCGTAAATGCAGTCTCGTTTACGCGCTTAAAATTAGGGATAGAATCAGCGCAAAGTAACGGAATCCTGAACCAGCCTCTCAGG
This sequence comes from Agriotes lineatus, assembly GCA_940337035.1. Classification (NCBI taxonomy): domain Eukaryota; kingdom Metazoa; phylum Arthropoda; class Insecta; order Coleoptera; family Elateridae; genus Agriotes; species Agriotes lineatus. Next base: position 2,998 of record CALNHX010008088.1, read on the forward strand.
CAATTCTGTTCATTCATTCATAACCATTAGCATATTTTACCTTTCAGTGTCGAGGACCATGCCTACCGCAAGGGAAGTGCATCAATACTACCTGAAGAAGAAGGCTTCAACTTTCCGGCGTGACGTCAGCACAGGTAGGTCGAATCAGCCAAAGATTTTACTCCGCCTTGAGCCTCGAGATAAAAAGCTCGATAAACTTCATTCATTGGTTATTTCGACCTACACTCAACACTCAACAATCCTAGTTTAATTAAAACTACCTTAAATAGTGAATTTAAATCCATTGCCGCCCCGAGCAAATTTCCGGCCACTACCACATATGAACCCACGTCTATCTGGTTGCTAAATGGGCTCTTAACTCACTTAACCAGCCTTCCTTTAACAACAAAAATCGATATTTGGGGATTTTGAAATCTAAATTTTAAGCTAACAGATCAGGTCGTGAATGCCCATGAGTGCAGATGGACATATCTAATTTTTAATACAATAAAATTAAATATTTTTCTGAAATTTGAAGTTTATCTGAAATATTGAAAGGCAAAAGAGGCTAAAGCTTGGATGGATTTGAATTATGGATATCAATTTTGTCGAGTGATCACAATTTTGGTATGCAGTTTGCATCCTCTCTACTAACCAGGCTCACTTTATTAAACATCAACTGTAAGGGACCAGTAAGGCGAATTTTGCAATGTCTATAACCAAAAGTGAACATTTTAAGTTTTTAGTCAGATAAGAAAATATTTAGGCAATAATTTATGTATAGCAAAGGCGTGATGCAACATAATGGAACTATTGCTTGATATTTAGCTGTTTGTCGTGCACTACCATACACCAAAAATGCATATCGACTTAGAAGTTTTAATATACTTGGGCTGAACAAAACACTAAATTCTGCAGATTTACTAACATTACGAAGAACACGAGAAACTGCGATTCAATGTAGCTTACAAGAAATAAAGATTCAGACAAAATTAACTAGCTACTTATAGAAAATAGGTGTAAATTTCTTAACGTTGATAATAATACTCATCAATTGGGAATGAAAAAAATTATGTGGGAGGGTGAAATTCGAAGTGGAGCTTCTGCGGAATCAGATTGAGAGTTATTCCGTTAGCGTCTGGTTGTGTTATAAACAACGCGTTGACTTTATGATGTTCATCCTGTACTTGATGGGTTCTAATTGTATCAGTGGTAAACATCTGACCTATATGAAAATTATTACTTTATTATTATTAGATTAGGACTATAGTTTTGTGTTCCCTCACATCATTTGCTCTATTAAAACCTGTTACTGCGAATAATACAAATGATACCAAATTGATTTCTTCAAAAAAATTGAAAAAGAGTGTTTAAAAAGAATGCACTAAAATTCTTTGTTAACTGCTGAATTAAGTTCCGATGCTTCAGCTTAATTTTGCTCTCGCTGTTTCCAGCAAACAAGGATAAACAGCTAAGTACACCTCTGCAAGCGATCTGGAACGACCACTGGAATCGATCTTCGCCCTCTTTACTTCTCGCCGAATTCCAAAGACTTGACCGTAAACAAAACGAATTCCGATACGCTATTAATAAGGACCGAGCGGGGGTGGGCCGCGAAAAACGCGAAAACCCCGGCCGTCCGAAACAAAAGCCTCTCGAGCAGGGGGAAATGCGAAAGAAGCGCTTTTTAAGGAATAAACATAACATTCCTTAGTGTAACGTCTGAACCCTCATTTCTAACTTAGCCAACCCCACTTTAAAATAACCCTCTTACATTTCGCAATCCCAGCTGAAAAGCGCCCTCGTCGCCATCGGCATAAGGCTCGTATTAGCCTGTGTTATTTCTAAAGCTTAACACAAACATCCCTCTAGAAAATTCGACCCTCATGTAAGTATATGCCTTAGATTTTATTTAAGATATTCGCCCTTATTTGTCGCGGTATAAGGCTCATTTTTGGGCGATTTTTGCGGCAAAATGGCGCTGTATTTAATGTAGGGAAAGTAATTCTAATTTTAGTTCCTCGGCGTAGATTTCAGATTTCAGCTCTGTTTAAGTTTAAGGAGGATTTTATGCTTTCGTAATTGCCCCGAGTTGAAAGTTGCAGCATTTATCATCGCCCTTCTTGCTTGTTCGTTATCCTGATGAGCGGAATTTATGCGGAAATCGTTGCTACCTGGATTTTCACTTAGCCCGGTGGAGCAAAATCCAAGAATGATTCATAATCATTACTGGTTACAGGCCTTGATTTAAAAGTATTTCCATTTTTAAAGTTTGCTCTTCTTTAACAGATAAAACTCTGATCGAATCAAAAGACAATCAAAAGAACTTATCAAAACCCAGTGATTTAATTCTGTAATATGGATAATAAAACATAAAATATTATCAAACAGCACTAAACACATACAATAAGCCGTAAAAAATTAAAAGCGTTTTGTTGATTAATAAAAATGATAATCAGTTTATTGGTTTTTTATCTAGTATATAGAGAAAAGCTTCAATAATAGAATTTCTTTTTTTTTAACTTTATTATTGGTTTTTGAATGTTATTATCAGTAATTCAATGTTTTTAAATTTATGATAATACAAAAAATAGGTAGGATCCGGCTCGATGGACCACAAATGCATTATAAATTAACTATTTCCTCCAAGTGAGAGTGAAATGAAAATGCACTGGAAATGCATGTATCCTGAAATTTTTAGTTGTGGGTAGCTAGAAGTACCTTTGCTATTCCACCCTGGTCAATTAATTTTTATAATTTTTCCAACGTTGGGAGGGCAGTTTTGCTAAAGTTCTGTAAGGCAATTGTTTTTGTAGATGAAATAGTAACTATAATTGTAAAACTCTACACAACTGTCATTAGATACTACTTTGATTTTTATTTTTGTGCTCTTTATATTACTATGATTACGTTGTTATTGCTGTCAATTATACTAAATCCGACTTAAAGGACCAAAAATGTGATATAAGTATAACCAATGCAAATATTTTATTAGATATTTTCTTCATTTTCTACTAGAAATAAGTTTAGACTGATTAAATGCATTTTATAAGTATGTTTTTAACTAGAGCTTGATTAGATATAAATTTCCAGAAGTTACTCTTGGCCGGCTAAATTGGTAATATAAAAATACCGTGTATTTATTTAATACGTCCTGGCAGCTTTGGTTCTGATTACAAGCATTTATAGGTATAGCAGTACGTGCTTCGTGTGTGCGAACATGAATTCGTACATCGAATCCCCATTAATAAGAGCAATTTAAAATCGCCGGCTTCCCCAAAAAACGGCTTAGCTCGCTGGCAAGCGTTCGTGTTGAGTCGAAATTAAATATGGACGGAAGTAAAATCCCTAGGAGAATAATAGTAGTCACTTGACGTTATCAGGTTGGTAGAATTGCTAGCGCACGTCTTCCAATTTAAATACCTTGGGGAATGCTGCTTCTGATAAGGTGGTACAACTGCGCACGAATATGAGCAAATAAAATATATTATTACGCCTGAGTAGTTTCCCGAATAGGAATTTCAAGTTGGGATAGTTCCTCTAAGAATTTACGAGCGCTACTTTCGCGAACGCAACGAGGGCGATTTTAAATGTCGCCTGCACAAAGACGGATGCCTCGAACCAATCACCCTTTCGTTGCCGGGGTGGCTCAAGTTAAAACAAAGACGAATGGGTACATTACTAAATTAATCTTTGAAACAAAGCGTCTCCTTGAGCTTTATTCATCAAAGCCGACTCATTTATTTAGTTACTTCCCTTTTGGAAATTCTAGTCGTTAGCTCGCGCCTTTCTGCTCGCTGTTATAATTTATAAAGGAGTGGGTTCAACCTATAAAGCGTAATGATGGAATTGCAAATTTTGCGACTTATTGTTCCGTTTGTTTGAGTTATGGGGCACCAGTTGGAGCAGTCGCGGTTGTTTGATTGCCAGAAAACCTTATACCTGTACTGCAGGTAAACAAAGGATTTGCTAGACGACCAAAGTTTTCTGATCATATTTTTCTAAGTGACAAAAGCTCACACCACATACTTAATCACCTTCTAGATCATACTTACACACATATCTAACAAACTAAGTGTGAAAATCATACTTTTTAAGAGAAAAAGTGTGCACATATAGGTACGTCATTAACGACCAAAATTTTACGTTAATACTTTCAAAAATATTAAAATATACACACAGATACCGACTTAACGACCAAAGCATTAAAATCTTTATAGGAGTAATAATTCACATACGCGTATTTAACGATAAATGTTTCAAGTTAATACTATTTAGAATAACAAAATATACACACACATACTCATACAAAACGAACAAAGTTTGAAGATAATGTATTTAAAAAAAAGGACATGAAAGTACTTAACCTCCAAAGGTTCAAGATCATACTTCCGACAAGACAAAATTATACACCCACATATCTAACGTACAATGCATCAAGATAATATTTTTTCAATAAAAAAATACACTTCCACTTACTTAATGAGCAATGCTTTAAGCTCATTCTTTTTAAGGAAAAACAATACACACAGACACATACTTAACGAGCAAAATTTGAAGACCATGTATTGTAAGCAAAGAAAATTAACGAGCACAGTTCAAGTAAATACTTTCTAAATTAACAAGATGTAGATATACAATTAACGAGCGATGTTTCAAGATCTTCAATTCTAAGAGTAAAAATGCACACATGCCTACTTAACGATACATGTTTCAAGTAAATAATTTCTAAGATAACAAAATCACTCACATATCCATACCTAATGAACAAAGTTTGAAGATCATGCTTTTTAAACAGAAAAAATACATACAACTGCTTACTCACCAAAGGTTCAAATTCACGCTTTCGACAAGAACAGATATCCGTCCACATATCTAACGACCAATGTCTCAAGATAATATTTTTTTAAGAACAAAATACACGTCCACTTGCTTAACGAGCAATGCTTGAAGATCATATTTTTCTAAGGAAAACAATACACACAGATACATACTTAATGAGCAAAATTTGAAGATCATATTTTGCAAGGGAAGACAATCCACACAGGCATGTAATTAAAGATCACAGTTTCAAATAAATACTTTCTAAAATAACAAGATATAGATATACACTTGAAGATCGAAGTGTGAAGATTATGCTTTCTAAGAGTTAAAATGCACACACGCGTACTTAACGATAAATGTTTCAAGTTAATACTTTTCAAAATAACAAAATATACACACACATACCCATACAAAACGAACAAAGTTTGAAGATAATGTATTTTAAAAAAGAAGAAAAGTAGATACAAGTACTTCACCTCCAAAGGTTCAAGATCATACTTTCGACAAGACAAAATTATACACCCGCATATCTAACTTCCAATGCCTCAAGATAATATTTTTTCAAGAAATAAATACCTACACGTCCACTTGCTTAATGAGCAATGCTTCAAGATAATATTTTTCTAAGGAAAACAATACACACAGACACATACTTAATGAGCAAAATTTGAAGATCATATTTTGCAAGGGAAGAAAATGCCCACGCGCGCGTAATTCACGATCACAGTTTCAAGTAAATACTTTCTAAAGTAACAAGATATAGATATACACTTAATGAGCGAAGTGTGAAGATCATGCATTCTAAGAGTAAAAGTGCACATACACGTACAAGTTAATACTATTTAGAATAACAAAATATAGGTACACACACATGCCCATACAAAACGAACAAAGTTTGAAGATAATGTATTTTAAAAAGAAGAAAAGTAGATACAAGTACTTAACATCCAAAGGTTCAAGATCATACCTTCGATAATGCCTCAAGATAATATTTTTTCAAGAAACAAATACACGTCCACTTGCTTAACGATCAATGCTTCAAGATCATATTTTTCTAAGGAAAACAATACACACAGACACATACTTAATGAGCAAAATTTGAAGATCATATTTTGCAAGGGAAGAAAATGCACACACGCGCGTAATTCACGATTACAGTTTCAAGTAAATACTTTTTAAATTAACAAGATATAGATATACACTTAACGAGCGAAGTGTGAAGATCATGCATTCTAAGAGTAAAAATGCACACACGCTTACTTAACGATACATGTTTCAAGTAAATACTTTCTAAGACAACAAAATACACACACACATATACCCATACCCAATGAACAAAGTTTGAAGATCATGCTTTTTAAAAAGAAAAAATACACACAACTACTTACTCCTCACCGAAGGTTCAAATTCACGCTTTCGATGAGAAAAAATATCCGTCCACATGCCTGAAGATAATACTTTTTCAATAAAAAAATACACGGCCACTTGCTTATGGAGAAATGCTTCAAGATCATACTTTTCAAATGAATACACACAGACACACTTAACTAGCAACATTTAAAGATCATATTTTGCAAGGGAAGAAAATGGACACCTGCGTGTAATTAACGATCACAGTATCAAGTAAATACTTTCTAAAATAAGAAAATATATTAACAGCTGTATACTTAACGAGCGAAGTTTGAAGATCATGTTTTCTAAGAGTAAAAATGCACATACGCGTACTTAACGATAAATGTTTCAACTTAATACTATTTAGAATAAATATACACACACATACCCATACAAAACGAACAAAGTTTGAAGATAATGTATTTTAAAAAGAAAAAGTACATACAAGTACTTAACCTCCAAATGTTCAAAATCATACTTTCGACAAGACAAAACTATACACCCCCATATCTAACGTCAAATGCCTTAAGATAATATTTTTTCAAGAAAAAAATACAAACCCACTTGCTTAACGAGCAATTCTTTAAGATCATTATTTTCCAAACAAAAACAATACACACAGACACATACTTAACGAGCAAAATTTGAAGATCATATATTGTAAGCCAAGAAAATACACACAAGCGTGTAATTAACTATCACAGTTTAAGTAAATACTTTCTAAATTAAGAAGATATAGATATACAATTAACGAGCGAAGATCATGCATTCTAAGAATAAACATGCACACACCCCTACTTAACGATACAAATTTCAAGTAAAGATAACAAAATACACACACACATATCCATACCTAATGAACAAAGTTTGAAGATCATGCTTTTTAAAAAGAAAAAATACATACAACTGCTTACTTACCCTAGGTTTAAATTCACGCTTTCGATTAGAAAAAATATCCGTCCACATATCTCATGACCAATGTCTTAAGATTATAATTTTTGTAAGAAAAGAATACACGTCCACTTGCTTAATGAGCAATACTTCAAGATCATACTTTTTTCAAATCAATACACACAGACACATACTTAAATAGCAAAATTTAAAGATCATATTTTGTAAGGGAAAAAAATGGACACATGAGTGTAATTAACGATAAAAGTTTCAAGTAAATACTTTCTAATGGAGTACCTCACATACGGATATGAGTAACGTCGAGTGCACTCCGCCCATCATACTAACACCTTTGGTGGTCGTGACCCCTGGAAAGGACATTCTTCCTACTAATACAGTGAGATAGGTTAGTCACCTTCCCGGGACAAAACCGCACTTCGTGCGATAATAACAGACTAGCAGACGATATAAAAAGAAAGAAGAAGAGGACTTTCTCAAATAACAAAATATACATTCAGATACGTACCTAACGAGCGAAGTTTAAAGATCATACTTTCTAAGAGTAAAAATGCACACACGCTTACTTAACGATAAATATTTCAAGTTAATAATTTTTAGGATAACAAAATAGACACACATACCCATACCCAACACACAAGATTTGAAGATCATGCTTTTTAAAAAGAAAAGTCACATACAAGTACTTAGCGACCAAGGATTCAAGATCATACTTTCGACAAGAGAAAAATATACACTCACATAACTAACGACCAATGCCTTAAAACAATAATTTTTCAAAAAACGATACACCCCGACCTTCTTAACGAGCAATGTTTCAAGATCATACTTTTCTACGAAAAAAACAATGTACACAGACACATACTTAACGAGAAAAGTATCAAGCTAATATTTTGTAAGAGCAAAAAATGCACACATCCACACGTATTAACTATAATAGTTTTAAGTTTGTACTTTCAGAAAAATGCACCCACACGTACTTAACGTCTAAAGTCTCAAATAAATACTTTCTAAGTTAACGAAATCCGCACGCAGACACATAGTTAACGAATTTTCATCAACTAAATTAAAAAAATGCACCCACACGTACCTACCTACCGTCCAAAGTCTCACGTTAATATTTTCTAAGTTAACTAAATCCTCATGTAAAGACAAAGATAACGAAGGTTGAACAACTAAATTAAAAAAACAAATACACCCACACGTATCTAACGTCCAACGTCTCACGTTAGTACTTTCTAAGTTAACGAAATCCGCACGAAGACACATAGTTAACGAAATTTGAACAACTAAATTTAAAAAGAAAACGCACATACAGATACCTAATGACCAATGCTTCGAGGTAATAGTTTCTAAGATAGCAAACTGCGCACATAGATACATACTTAGATCAAAATTTTACATTAATATTTTTTAGACAGCAAAATACTCAGATAGATACATACTCAACGAGCAATGGTAAAGTCGTACTTTTCAAAAGAAAAAAATGCACTCATACGTGTCGATAACGATCAAAGTTCCAAGTTAAAGTTTTTAAGGTAGCAAAATACACGCAGACACGTACCTAACGAGCGAAATTTTCAGATGATTACCTTTAAGAAAAAAAAGATGCATCTACAACACGTGGTGAACGGCCAAAGTTTGAAGTTTACACTTTATAAGATAACAAAATAAACGTACAGATACTTACTTAACGACTTAAGTTTGATGAAAAAGCGTACTTAATACTCTCTAAGGTAACAAAATACACAAACAGACATACTTAACGAGTAAAAATTAAAAACATTATATTCTAGGAGAAAAAATAAACACACCATACTTAACGATCAATGTTTCTAGAAAAACAGAATACACACACATATCTTACTTAACGACTAAAGCTTAGAGATCATACTTTTTCGGAGAAAAACTGCCCACACACGTAATTAACGACCGATCTTTCAAGGTGTTACTGGCTAATATAATAAAATACGTATACAGACATATTTAAAGAAACAATGTTTGAAGATCATAATTTTTAAGAGAAAAAATGCACAAATGCGCTAAGTCTATAATCAAAGATTTATGTTAATACTTTCTAATATAAAATATAATACACATAAAAATACGTATTTAACGAGCGAACTTTAAAGATAATATTTCTTAAAAAATGAAAATGCGTATACCCGCGTACGTAACAATCAATGTAAAAAGTTAATATTTGGCAAGGAAACAAAACACAAACACACATAATTACCGAGAAAAGTTTGAAAATCATATAATTTAATAGAATATATGCATGCACAAGTACTTATTGACTAAAGCCTCAAGTTAATACTTTTTAACATAGCAAAATATACACACACACACACACACACACACAGGCTTACGTGAATTTTGAAGATTATATTTATTAGAGAAACAAATGCGCACACACGCGTAGTTCACAATCTCTGTTTCAAGTTAATATTTTTTATTATAACAAAATACACACACAAATACATACTTAACGAGCAGCGTAGTGGGGGCATACATTTTAAGAGAAACAATGCAAATATGTGTACTTCACGATCACGTTTGAAGTACTTGTTCAGAAAACAAAACACACACACACATAGTTAAGTTTGCAGATCACACCCTTTAACAGAAGAAAATGCATGTACGCGTAATTCACGATCAAAGTTTCAAGTTAAACTTTCTAAGATAACAAAATACACAAAGAGATAGATACTTAACGAGGAACGGTCGAAGATCATACTTTCTAAGGGAAGCAGTGGAAATAAGCGTACTTAACGATCAATTCTTTAAATAAATACCTTCTAAGATAGCAAAACACACACATACATATACTACTTAACGAGATAATGTTGAATATCTAGAAGAAGAAAATGCATGCGAACGTTCTTAACGATCATAGTCTGAAGTTGAGATATCAAAACATATACAGAGGTACACATCACATTTTTGAACAGAAACAAAATGCATGCACGCGTACTTCACAATCAAAGTTCCCAGTTAATACTTTCTAGGAAAGCAACACATACACACAGGCACATACTTAACGAGAAAATGTTAAAGATGATATTTTTAGGAGAAAGACATACACATACACGCGTAGTTAATGATAAATGTTTGAAGTTTATCTTCTTATGATAACACAATTCACAGAGATGCATACTTAACGAGTAACGTTCGAAGATCATGCTTTCTAAGAAAAAATGGAAATAAACGTACTTAACGATCACTGTTAAAAGTAAATAAATTATAACTAACGATTAATGCTTTAAATAAATACCTTCTAAGATAGCAAAATACACACACATACATATACTTAACGAGATAATTTTGAATATCATACCTTCTAGATGAAGAAACTGCATGCGCACGTTCTTAACGATCATAGTCTGAAGTTCAGATAGCAAAACATACTCAGAGGTACATACTTAATAGGCAAAAGTTTGAAGATCTTACTTTTTAACAGAAAAAATGCATGCACGCGTACTTCACGATCAAATTTTCAAGTTAATACTTTTTTGGAAAGCAAAATATACACACAGGCACATACTTAACGAGAAAATGTTAAAGGTAATAGTTTTAGGAAAAATAAATGCACACACAAATGTAGTTAACGGTCAATGTTTTAAATAGATACCTTCTAAGATAGCAACATACACACACACACATATACGAGAAAATGTTCAATATCATACCTTCTAGAAGAAGAACATGCATTCGCACATTCTTAGCGATCATAGTCTGAAGTGCAGGTAGTAAAACACATACACAGGTACAGTGGCGGAATAAAAAAAAAGCGTACACTCAAAATGACATACATTAAACAGTTCTTTATTTGACAGCTTACGTCAAATAAATTAATTGCAAATACAATTCATGATTAATTAACTTTTCCTTATTTTTTTAAATATCAAGGCATAAATATTAAGCACACAAAGAACAAATCACATTAGACAAGAATGACGCAAAATGATTTCAAGAGTCGTACCCTTTTTTATTCCGCCACTGTACACACTTAACGAGAAAACGTTAAAGATAATATTTTTAGGAGAAATACATGCACACACACGCGTAGTTAACGATAAATGTTTCAAGTTAAGCTTTATAAGATAACAAAACACACAGAGAGCTACATACTTAATGAGGAACGTTCGAAGATCATACTTTCTGAGAGGAAAATGGAAATAACCGTACTTAACGATCAATGTTTTAAGTAAATACCTTCTAAGATAGCAAAATACACTCACATTCATATACTTAACGAGAAAATGTTCAATAGCATACCTTCTACAAGAAGAAAATGCATCCGCACGTTTTTAGCGATCATAGCCTGAAGTTCAGATAGCAAAACACATACACAGGTGTATACTTAAAGGGCAAAGTTTGAACATCACAGTTTTTGACAGAAAAAACATGCAGAATTACCTACTTAACGATCAAAGTTCAAGATCATAGTTTTTATGAGAAAAAAAGTTCACACACACGTACTTAACGACCAAACGTTCAAGATCATAGATTTAGCAAGAAAATTTAACGATCAATGTTTTTAAGATAAACTTTTCTGTGAAAAAAATATACGCTCACATACTCAACAACCAGAGCTTCAAAATAATTCTTTTCTAAGAAAAATTAATCACAAGCACACACATACTTAACGACCAAAGTACTCTTATCAAATATCAATCTATCAAATAGTTCATCTTTTATATAATAATAATAATAACGAATATGATTACATTTGGAGGTAATAAACGTGTTGATTAATAGACAATAGACATACTTAGCGATCAAACACACATAGAATTCGAAACAAGAAATATTGTAGTGTCTTAGTTTCATATTAAACCATATTTGGAGTAAAACCTACATCTAAGTGACTTTGTTGTAGTTATAACAGATTGATAGTTTCAGGATTAATTTAAACTCTTTTAATTCATGGGAAATTTTCACCACGAAAATATTACCTACATAACATTGTTAGTACTAATTAATCTAGATATAATTTACCTAAAGCCGATATAATTGTATTTATATTTATTTGACCAATAACTACATTATATCCAAATTAATATATTAACTCATCGTTCAATGAATTAGAACACATGGCTTCTGCTCTCCTATACTTCTAAATATTTCAGGATGAAAGCTTTAGCATATGGCACCGCAATTATTCACAATTTAAACTGCCGAAAGTAACGAACATAGAGGCTAGGCAAGTAATGCACGAAACTGATCTCATATTTTATAATTCAGGAGGCAAGACGGGGCTGAAATAAAACCTCGAACTCAGGGGTGGCAAGGGAAAAGTTCTTCGACTTTGAATCTCCCCGTTTCGAACGCTGCACCGATTTACATCGCCAGATTACCTAAAGTTCCAATCCTCGTTTTCAGGCACTAGTTCTAATGTATAAATGTAATAAAATGCTTCTAATTTGCGTTTAAGCATTTCTTATTATGTTCGTTCCTGAAACTTGAAGAGATCTTCCAAGATTAGTGCACGAGTCTATTTCGCATGGCATGAGTGCCCATAAGTCAATGCTGCTAAGCAATAAAATCTTGTTTTGTGGTTGTTATTTCGAGCTAATTAGACCGTCGAGACGCGACTTGTTTAGGTTGCCGGTTTCCTCCGGCGCAATTTGCCAGACAAAAGAGCTTTTTGTGTGAAAAATTACTGGAGGAGAGATGGATACGTGTCCAGGGGCCGGGCAACTTTAGTTTAACTGCCAGGTTTAAAATGTTAAGTGATTTAAGTGGCAGTTTTAAATGTCGCGTTTTACTAATATGAAATTTCCTTAAAAATTTTGAAGATTGCTACTACAAAATTACTATAATTGATAATAGTAATAAACGTCTCTAACTATTAACAAATTAGACAGTGTTTTATAATGAATTGCAAAATTTTACGTTAAATGCTTCAGATATATATTTTTTTAATACAGTAATGTTGTTACAATCTCTAAAAGCATCTGCAAAAATTAAATTCTGCACCCTTGTCTGTTTTAAATATTTATCAATTTATTCTAGACCGAGATCCTAGTAGTACCCCGAAGCACATTTGCGTAAAGGGATTCCTGTTTTGAATACACATATTAAAAATATATACAAATATCAATAACTGCAGTAAATGAGTTTATCTAAAACAACATCAAAAAAGCAAGAAAAGTGTTCCCATGCAACTACGAGTGATGTGGTGCCCAATTATATGGGCTCAAGGGAAAATGTATGTCTCGTTCCACTACGTTTTTTACGCCTTTCCTCTTTTTTACTTTATCATCATGTTGTATTAAATACTACCTATGTCTCTATAATTTATAAAATATGTGGAGAGAAGATGATTGAACAAGTCTGGAAATTCACTTACTCTCTAATGTTTTCATTATGATAATTCTTTATCATCATTAGATGTCAAACGGTAGGATTTAAAAAAATATAAACACATAGGATGATTGTCCAAGTGGTAACGTTCAGTTATTCATTTTCTTGATGTTTTTCTTCTTCTTTTCTTTTATCTTCATTGTACATATTTATTTATTTATCTTAATTTTATATGATATGCTGTGTCTTCATCACACTATAGCAAACGCTGTGATTTTGGATTTTGAAAATGAATAGTCAAATGATGACATTCCTTTACTTATATTTCTAATGTTTTTTTTCAGTTGACTCTATGTTCCTTTTCTATTAAGTTTCATATCTTTTACTTCAAACATATTAAAAGAAAAGATATCTGATCAAAAGATGACACGCACCTACATATTGTTTTGCTTTTTTATTCATATATTTCTTTATCATCATTATTTTATATTAAATTCGGTGCCTTTCGATTTTATTTAAATTGAAGAGACAAGATGACTCAGCAAGTTATGACATGCGATTACTTATATTTCCTAAGTTTTTCTTACTTTCTTCTTTATCATCGTTTTGTATTGGATTCTGTTTTCCAATTTAAAAAATAGAGACAAAATCACCGAGGAAGTAATTACATTAAATTATTCATATTTCTGATATGTTTTTTATCGTCATTATGTATTGTCTTTCGATTTTAAACCACTTGCAGTGGAGTAAGTAATTGAGTAAGTGGTAACAGTTTTTCTTAGCTTTTTATCATCATTTTATATGAAATAACTAGCTTTTCGATTTAAAAAATGTAGATTAAACAAGTGATGACATTTACTTACATTTTTTAAATGTTTTTGTTGTTACTTCCTTTCATTATTATATTATATTCCATGCTCGCCTTTAGATTAAAAAAAAAATAGAATACGATGGTTAAGTAAGTGATGATACTAAGTTAATTGTTTTTCCAATGTTTTTCTTCCCTTTTCCCTTGTCATCATTTTGTATCAAACGCTGTCGCTTTCCATTTTATAAAATATGCACAGACCAGATGATTGAATAAGTTATCATATGATGAGCAAGTGATGACACTCAATTAATTATGTTTTGGTATGTTTTTCTTAGTTTTTTACTATCATTCTATATCAAGTAATATGCTTTTCGAGTTCATAAAATGTGCAAACAAGACGATTGAACAAGTGATGACAGAATAAATTACTTTTTTGATATAGGTTTTCTTAATGATCTTCTATTACATATATTTGCGAGCTTTTTCTAATTTTTTCTCTTATCATCATCTTCTATCAAACGATGTTACTTTAAATGTCATAAAATATGCACAAATCAGGTGAATGAATAAATTGTGATATTCACTTACAAATGTTTCTTATGTTTTCATTCTGTTATTCCTTTATCGTCATTTTATATCTGATGACAACTCCTTTACCTTAAAAAAATATGTGGAACAATTGATGGAGCAAGTGATGGCACTCAATTAATTATTTTTTTGGTGTGTCTTTTTTAGTTTTTTATCATCACTTCGTATCAAGTAATGTGCTCTTCGAGTTCGTAAAATGTACAGACAAGATGGTTGAACAAATGATGACAAAATAAACTTTTCTGATATAAGCTTTCTTCTTTTCTTATCACCATTCTATAACAAATAACGTTTCTTCACATTTTAAAAGTATATAAAACAAGATGACTGACAAAGTGATGATACCCAATCACTTATACGTATTTCCGAGGTTTTTCTTATTTTATCTCTTATCATCATTTTGTATCAAACAATGTCACTTTACATTTCATAAACATGCACAGACAAGATGATTGAATAAGTTATGATATTCAATTACACATTTTTCTTATGTTTTAATTCTGATCTTCTTTTATCGTACTTTTTTTAATGATGAGTCCTTAGACTTAAGATTAAGTTGGTAAATATTTTCTTGGTGTGGTTTTTCTTAGTTATTTATCATCATTCGATACCAAATAATGTGCTCTTCGATTTCATAAAATGTACAGACAAGAGGATTGAAGAAGTGATGACAAAATTATTTACTTTTGTGATGTAAGTCTTCATCTTTCTTATCGCCGCTTTATAACAACTGATGTTTCCTTACATTTTAAAAATATATAAAACAAGATAACTAATAGAATAGCGACATTCATTTACTTATAATTCTGGTGTTTTCTTCTTTTTATCCTTGAATGTTATTATGTATTAAATTTTGTGTCTTTTGGTTTTATTAAAATTGCTGAGACAACTTGATTGAGTAAGTGTCACTTAATTATCTTTCCGATGGCTTTTCTGATTTCCTTATCATCGTTCTATAATGAATTATATCTCCTTATATAAAAAATATATAAAGCAAAATGCCTGAACAAGTGATGGTATTAAACATTCTATTTGCGAGGTTTTTCTTACTTTTTCTTTTATTATAATTTTGTATTAAATTCTTTGCCTTTCTATTTTAAATAATATGCAGAGACAAATTAATTGATCAAGTGATGACACTCAATAATCTCCCGATATATATTTTCTTATTTCCTTATCATCATTCTGTAACAAACGATCTATCTTCAAAATTTAAAATGATATAGAACAAGATGAGTGATAAAGTGATGACATTGAATAATTTATATTTCTTCTTGTTTTCTTTTATCATAATTTTCTATTAAATTATTCGTTTTTAATTTTAAATGAATATAGGGACAAGATGATTAAGCAAGTGATGACACTCAATTACTTCTCTAATTCGTTTTTTTATTACCATTTTATAACAAACAATCTAACCACATTTTAAAAATTTATAGAAGAAGTGATGACATTTAATTATTTATATTTCTAATGTTTGTCTTATCTCCTTCTTCATCATCATTTTGTAATAAATTCTTGGTCTTGCAATTTTAAATACATCGCAGTGTCAAGATGATTTAGCAAGTGGTGACACTTAATTATTTGTATAATAGGTGTCTAATTCTTTCTTTTATCGTCATTCTATAGCAAATTATGTATCTTTCAATTTCATAAGATATGTGCATACAAGCATATTGAACGATCGCTGTCAGTCAATTAAACTTTTTCTGATGTTTTTATTCTGTATTTCCTTTATAAATTATTTTACGTCCAATGCTGGGTAGTTAAATTTACGAAAATATAATAAATGGTGCAGCAAATGATGATGTTCTAGTTTTTTCGTTGGTTTTTGCTTCAAATCCTGTGTCTTTACATTTCATAAAATATATACAGAGAATATGACTGAGTAAGTAATGACATTAATAATTTTTTGATGTTGTTTCTTCTTTTTCTTTATCAAGACTTTATGTTTTTCGAATTAAAAAAAATATAGCTGAGCAAATGATGATTCTCAATTACTTATTTTTCTAAATCTTTCTTCTTCTTTGTTTTACCTTAATTTTGCATCAAATGCTGCGTCTTTAGACTTAAAATACGTAGAGACAAGATGATTGACCAAATGATGACATTTCATTGCATATATTTCTAAAACTTTTCTTGTCCCTTTTCCTTTACCAGCATTTTGTATTAAATACGGTGTCCTTCCATTTTAAAAATATGCGAACACCGGATGATTGAACAATTGACGACATTCAATTACTGATTTTTGCGATGATTTCTACTTCTAATTTTGTATCATCCGTTTGTATCAAATGTTAAGTCTATAGATCACAAGCAAGAGAGGCACTCAATTACTTATTTTTCTGACGTTTTATTACTCTTTTTTATTATTTTATATCAAATGCAAATGTAATGACATTGAATTACTTATTTTGGTAATTTTTGTATTGCTCTTTCCCTTTATTATCATTTTATATTAAATGCCAAGGCTTTGGATTTGAAAGATGATTGAGCAATCGATGACACTCAAATACTTATTTTTATGAAGTTTAAGTTTCTCTTTTATTTTAACACAATTTTATATCGAATGTTGTGACCTTGGAGATGGAAAATGTGTAGAGGCGATTAGGTAAGTGGTGGCATTCAGTTACTTATTTTTGTGACCTTTTTTCTTCTTTCCCTTTTTACTTCCTTTTACGATAAAGGAAGTATTTGATTCACCCCAAAAATTAGAAATTGAGTTTTCAACAGATCTTCACGTTTTAGAGTCCCCTAAACCCAAAAAACATGTTTTTGTTCATTGGCCTGTCTGTGCGTGTGTGTGTGTCTGTCTGTGTGTGTGTGTCTGTGAACAGAATATCTCAAAAACGAAAAGAGACATGGCGTTGAAACTTCATATATAAGTTTTGTATACTATCTAGATGCTACAGCAAGCTTTTGAAGAAAAGCATAACCGGAAGTATGGTGTTTACTCTTCTGATTTTTCAGTTTTTTTAGATTTTTTCAAAAATGGCTCTAACGATTTTTTTTGAAACTTCACACTTTTATTACATTTTTAATGTGTATTGATGTGAGATAGGTGATTTTTCAGTTGAATACCTCCAAAATGGGTTTCTTTTGTTTTTTCCTATTTTTTTAGTAATTCCTATTTTAAATAGAACACTTGGTATATTATTACATTTTTGAACTTAGCTTGAAATTTTAGAGAACATTTGTCTCTTGAACTAACGCTCTATTTTTTACCGTTTTGGTAGAATTTGATAATTTTTGACAAATGCTTAAAAATCAAAAATCAAAATGATTGAGTGAGCGATGGCACCTAATTACTTATTTTCTGTCGTTTTTATACCTCTCTTCTCGTATCATTAGTTACATCAAAACGTTGTATTTAAAAAATGTGTAATGGCCAGGTGATTGAGCAAGGGATGGTGCTCAATTAATTATTTTTCTAATGCTTTTATTTTTCTTTGTCATCATCTTACTTAAATGTTGTGTCTTTGGATTTTAAGGAATGTATAGATTATAGAGGCATGACAATTGAAGAAGTGATGACATTTATTTATATATTTTTCTGGTGCTTTTTACATTATTACCATTTTATATCAAAGGCCGTGACTTTGGATATTAAAAAATGTGTTTGGGCAAGGGATGACACTCAATTACTTATTTTGTTGCCGTTTTATTCCAATTTTCCTTTATCATAATTTTATGTTAAATGTTGTGACTTTGGATTTTAATGAAACAAGATGATTGGGCAATCATCGATGACATTTAAATAGAAAATTTTCTGTCGTTTTTATTCCTTTACGTTTTATCATCATTTTATACCAATTAAATATCTTGAGATTTAAAAATATGTGTAAAGGCGAGATTGAGCAAATGAAGACACTCAATTATATTTGTGGCGTTTTCTTCATCATAATTTTGTATCAAATATTGTGATTTTGAATTTTAGAAAATATGTAAAGGTAGGATGACTATTGGGCACGTGATGGCAGTCAATTACTTATTGTTTTTCACTTTCACTCATATTTTTCCTTTATCATCTTCTTTTCTGTCGATTTAAAAATAAATTGTGCAACAGTGATGATACCCAAATACTTATTTTTCTACCGTTTTTATTTTTCTTTTCTTTCATCATTTTATATTAAATGCTATATGTTTCAATTTTGAAAAATGTGTAGAGGTAAGATGATTGAACAAGTGGTGAAACCCAATTACTTATTTTTCTGACGTTTTTATTTTTCTCTATTTCATATTCCTTTTATATTAAATGCTGTGACTTAGGATCATAAAAAACGTGAAGAGTCAAGGTGATTTGAATAAGTGATGATACTCAATTACTTACTTTTCTGACGTCCCTATTCTTCTTTTCTTTTATCAGCATTTCATTGATCTGCCTTTAGATTTTAAATAACGTGAAGAGGTAAGATGATTAGGCAAGTGATAGCATTCAATTACTTATTTTGATAAATGTTAATTCTGATTTCCCATTATTATCATTTTATGAGTATATTAAGTGCTGCGACTTTGGATTAAAAAAATGTAAAGGAGTCCTCTCTTAAGAGCCTCCTTAAAAATATTCCTAACAGAAAGTTAACACTCCACGCTGTACATTATGAAGTTCTTCTGAGGTTTTATAGATACCACCCATTGTGCCTGCCAAAGTATACCTCAATTTTGGATTTCATAAAATATTTTGCTAAGTTCATCGAGTACAAACTTTTGAACCATAAAAATAAAGCTGCTACTATTGTGAATAATACTCGTATGTTGCTTCCTCGTGCAATAAAAGAAAATAAAAACAATTTGACTTGATTCAATTCATTATATTTTCAGACTAAATAAGTTTAATTTTCTTTTTAAACTATTTTTTATCGTGCATAGAACGATGTAATGAAATTTGTGCCACCTGAGCAATTCCCAGCATTGCTCTCAAAGACGTTGCGACAGTGCTGTAGTTAGTCATTAAAATTTTGTAGCAATTAAACCGTTCGAAATGTACAATCATTAACAGTATCGCGAGCTTTTGCAAGGATGCGTGCCTGCTCACCTCACACCTATCGATTCTTCTCCGCCTTGAGACCCTTATATGTTTGCTCCAACAACAAAATGAAACTTTCCTTTGACACTAAGCTATATATGAACTCCTTTCTCATCACCAAAGGTGTTCGCTAATATAAATTATCCAGAGCATGGAAAACAAATTAAGTAAGGGCGCCGCCACGTAAGTTCAAAGTCGACGAGGAGGGCGCGATGGTGCCGCGGAAGGAGGAAGCGAGAGGCCCCAGTTGATGTAAAAGATCAACTTGAAGAACAGTTAAAATAAGATAGATGGGACGCCATTTTAGCTCTATATTTTGCTGCCATGCATTTCATTGTAAAAGTAGTCGTTCAGGAAAACATTGCGCAAGAAGTGTTTATTGGGGGCTTAATTCTAAGACAGCCTTCAGCTGGGCGAGTCCTTAAAGTGTTCCTCAAAGTAAAATTACGCTCCTTGAAGTTTCGCAAAACTACGAAAATTATGGAGCGATGTACGCGGATTGTTAGCGACGTCGGATGATGTTTTGTATGATGATTATAAGTTGTGAGACTATTGATTTTTTGGGGTTTAAGTTTGTGGGAAACGTTATTTGGGAATTTTAAAATATTCACTTTTCATTCTTACTAAACGCATTACAAATTATTGATTGCTAAGGATAAAAAAATGATGAGAACTGGAATAAAACGATGTTGAATTGAATTCGACTAACTTTTAGCGTTCAAATTCCACAATTTTTATATGCAGCGGGTAACATTGGTTTATTGATTTGTAATTATTGATTTCAGATTATATATCTTTTATTCTTGTGTGCAAGATTAATCCTCCATCATGATTAAATGGACAATAATTTTATTTTTCAAAAACGAGGAAGGGCGATTTATACTTTGTTTTTGTGCAGTACAGACTGGACCATAAACTGTTAATTTATTCGTTTATAACACTTGTATTAAGGTTTGGATTTTATAGGGTCCAACTTTGTTTAAGAAAATTTTTCAAAATTAGATTCGTTCCAGCTCAAATCAAGATACCAGAAACTATGAGAGCAACAAAAAATTGGACAGCTCTCACTTTTGTATTATATCAGGAACTTAGTTTTAAGCAACCGAAATGCCCATTTGCAGTAAAATTCCTCCTATAAATGTGTGGCCCATTACGGTATCAGCCGAATAAGCGATGAAATACATTATCGTTGGCGTCGATCTGATTGATGTAGTTGATAAATAAACATTTGCTTGTTCACATAAAAAATTATGAAGAAAACGGCAGTGTTGATTAATTTTACACAACATAAAATCATTAGAGTTCATAGAGATTCGATTCCATAAAAGTTTTTTTTAGAATTAAATGTGTTTCTAGTTGAATTAAAACCAGTAGAAACTGTGAAAGCGACGAAAAACTACGCAGTTCAAGTCGGAATATCCTTGTTTTGTATCAGGAATTTAGTTTGAAACAACTTAAACACAGCTTGGAGTGAAATTGCTCTTAGAAATGTGTGGCCCGTTACGGTATCAGCCGAATAAGTGATGAAAACACTGGAAAATGGATTATTGTGGGCTTTGCTAATGACAGCGTCAAGCTTATTAATGTAGTTGATAAATAAACATTTGCTTGTTCACATAAAACATTAAAAATCTGCAATATTGATTAATTTTACTCAAATTAAAATTATTAGATTGCATTAAAAGTGGCTTTTTTCAGAATCAAACGGTGTTCTAGCCCAAACCAAGCCATTACAAACAAATAATTAAATTTTAGAGCGATTCGATTGCATTAACTTTTTTTTAAATCAAATGTGGTTCTAATATATGATCAAAAAATAATCTCATCTAGTACGGCTGTGGAAGTGCAAACCAACGCCTTTGAAATTGGCTTACATAGTTATATTTAATTCAAACTGCCAAATTGTATTATTAAATATTCTTTTTATCCATCTTATTACAATATTATACTGAAATAAATGAATTTGCACGTAAAAGTAATGTCATTGTCCAACGAATAAGCTTGCACCGGTCGAATAGACACTTAATCTTAAATCTAACCTAAAAATAAAATATATTGGAGCCAGCTTTAAAGTCAGCAATTTGTTCTTTCATAGCCATACTAGATGAAATTAATTTTTGATCATAGTTTAGTTCAAGTCCAGCCAGTAGAAACTGTAAAAGCAGCAAGAAACTAAGCAGTTAAAGTGGAAATATTCTTGTTTTGTATCAGGAATTTGGTTTTAACCAACTGAAATGCCGGTTTGCAATACAATTCCTCTCATAAATGTGTGGCCCGTTGCGGTATCAGCCGAATAAGCAATAAAAATAGTGGAAAATTTACTATTGTGGGATTTGCTAATGACAGCGTCACGTTTATTGATGTAGTTGAGAAATAAACATTTGCTTGTGCACATAAAACATTAAAAAAACTGCAATGTTGATTAATTTTACTCAAATGAAAAATATTAGATTGCATTAAAAGTGGCTTTTTTAGAACCAAACTTGTTCCTAGTTCAATTCAAGCCATTATAAATAAATCATTAGCTTTCAGAAAGATTCGATTCAATTAAAAGTTTATTTTTCAGAATCAAATGTGCTTCTAGTTGAGATCAAGCCGATAGAAACTGTGAAAGCAGAGAGAAACTACGCAGTTAAAGTCGAAATATCCTTGCTATGTATCAGGAATTTAGTTTTAACCCACTGAAATAATGACTTCGACTTCAATAATGAGACGGTCCAATCCCGGAAGTCGTTTGTTACGTAACTGAAATACTGGTTTGCAATTAAATTCCTTCCATAAATGAGTGGCCCGTTAGAGTATTAGCCAATTAAGCGACGAAAACATTGGAAAAGTTAGTATCGTAGGTATTGTTAATGGCAGCGTCGAGCTTATTTATCTAGTTGATAAACAATTATTTGTCCACATAAAACATTATTAAGGAAATCGCAGTGTTGATGAATTTTACAGAAATCAAAATCACTAGATTTTAGAGGAATCCGATTCCATTAAAAGTTTTTCTTTAGAATCAACTGTGTTTCTAGGTCAATTCAACCCATTAGAAACTGCTAAAGAAACGGAAAACTACTCAATTTTTTTCAAAATTTTCTTATTTTATTCAGAAATTTAGTTCTAAGCAACTGAAATACCGCTTTACAGTAAAAGTACAGTAAAAGCAGCCGAATAACCGACGAAAACATTGGGAAAGTTATTATCGTTGGCTTTGATAATGATAGCATCGAGAGAATTGATCTAATTAATAAATACACATTTGCTTTTCTATCCAAAAAAATAATAGGAAAACTGCAGTGTCGATTAATTTTATTCGAAGTAGAATGATTAGATTTCAAATAGATTTGATTCCATTAATTTCTTTTTTGCATAGTGATCAAGAAAGTCGTCTTTTTTTAACCTAAAATCGTATTGAAAGTTCCACTTTTTGTAACGCAAAATCGTGAAAAAAAGTAAACTTTTTTAACTATTTTATTGAAATGTCAATTTGACAGTTGTAAATTCCGAAGTTTTCTTCGATTAAATTTCGAGTTACAAGAGGTCACTATGCAAAAAAGTACGTGTCCAACACGTTTTGAAAGTACCGATTTAGTCAAACTGCAAATTCATGAAAAAAAAGTATGACCTTCAAAACTAGTACAATAGTAATTTTCAGAATAAAATGTATTTCTAGTTGAATTCAAGTCAGTAGAAACTGTGAAAGCAACAATAAACTACGCAGTTCAACTCGAAATATCCTTGTTTTATATCAGAAATTGAGTTTTTAGTTACTGAAATAGCGGTTGGCAGTGAAATTCCTTCCAGAAACGTGTGGCCCGTTGCGGCTTCACCTGAATAACTGACGAACACATTGAGAAAGTTATTAAGGTTGGCTTTGATAATGATAGCCTCGTGCTCATTGACCTCGTTGATAAATAAACGTTTACTTGTCCACATAAACATTAAGAAAACTGAAGTATTAATTAATTTTACTCAACGTAACATCATTAGATTTCAGAGAGATCCGAACACATTAAACGTGTTTTTCTCAGAATCAAATGTGTTTTTGGTTTAATTCAAACCATTAGAAACTGTGAGAGCAACAAAAAACTATACAGTTCACGTCGAAATATCCTTGATTTATAGCAGGAATTTAGTTTTAACCAACTGAAATATCATTTGCAGTAAAATTCATTTTATAAAGGTGTGACCCGTTACAGTATCAGCCGAATAAGCTATGAAAACTTTGAAAAAGTTGACTTTCATAATGATAGCTTCGCGCTGATTGATCTAGTTGATAAATAAACATTTGCTTGTTCAGATAAAAAAATGAATGGGAAAACTGTAATGTTGATTAATTTTACACAACTTAAAATCATAGGATTTCAGAGAGATGTTTCTAGTGGAATTCAAGCCAACTGAAACTGTGAAATCAACGAGAAACTACGCTGTTCGTCCAAATATCTTTGCTTTGTATCAGGAATTTAGTTTTAACCAACTGAAATACCGGTTTGCAGTAAAATTTCACCCATAACATTGTGACTCGTTACAATATCAGCATAAGCGATGAAAACATTACAAAAGTAATTATCGTTGACTTTGATAGTGATAGCGTCGTGCTGGTTAATCTAGCTGATAAATAAACATTTGCTAGTCCACGTAAAACATTATTAAAAAAACTGCAGTGTTGATTAATTTTACTCAACGTAAAATCATTAGGTTTCAGAGAGCGATTCCGTTAACATTTGTTTTTTAGAATTAAATGTGTTTCTAGTTGAATTCGAGCCAGTAGAAACTGTGAAAGCAACGAGAAACTACACAGTTCAAGTCGAAATATCCTTGTTTTGTATCAGGAATTTAGTTTTAACCAACTGAAATACCAGT
The DNA here is from genome assembly GCA_940337035.1 of Agriotes lineatus. Taxonomy (NCBI): domain Eukaryota; kingdom Metazoa; phylum Arthropoda; class Insecta; order Coleoptera; family Elateridae; genus Agriotes; species Agriotes lineatus. Next base: position 27,690 of record CALNHX010008088.1, read on the forward strand.
TTGCAGTAAAATTCCTCCTATAAATATGTGACCCACCACGGTATCAGCCGAATAAGTGATGAAAACATTATAGTTGGCTTTGATAATGATATCGTCGTGCTGATTGATCGAGTTGATAAATAAACATTTGCTTGTCCTCATAAAATACTATTAAGGCTGCTGGAGCGTTGATCAATTTTATTCAACATAAAATCATGAGCTTTTGGTTAGATTTAATTCCATTAATATTTTTTTCTCAGAATCAAATGTGTTTCTAGTTGAATTCAAGCCAGTAGAAACTGTGAAAACAACGAGAAACTACGCAGTTCAAGTCTAAATATCCTTGCTTTATATCAGGAATTTACTTCTAACCAACTGAAATGCCAGTTTGCAGTAAAATTCTTCCCATAAATGTGTGGTCCGCCACGGTATGAGCCGAATAAGTGATGAAAACATTATAGTTGGCTTTGATAATGATATCGTCGTGCTGATTGATCTAGTTGATAAATAAATATTTGCCTGTCCTCATAAAATACTATTAAGGCTACTGGAGCGTTGATTAATTTTATTCAACATAAAAACAGTAGATTTTGGTTAGATTTGATTCCATTAATATTTTCTCTCAGAATCAAATGTGTTTCTAGTTCAATTCAAGCCAGTAGAAACTGTGAAAACAACGAGAAACTACGCAGTTCAAGTCGAAATACCCTTTTTTTATCAGGAATTTAGTTTGAACCAAACTGAAATACCAGTTTGCAGTCAAGTTCCTCCCATAAATGTGTGACCCACCACGGTATCAGCCGAATAAGTGATGAAAACATTATAGTTGGCTTTGGTAATGATATCGTCGTGCTGATTGATCTAGTTGATAAATAAACTTTTGCTTGTCCTCATAAAATACTATTAAGGCTGCTGGAGCGTTGATCAATTTTATTCAACATAAAATCATGAGCTTTTGGTTAGATTTAATTCCATTAATATTTTTTTCTCAGAATCAAATGTGTTTCTAGTTGAATTCAAGCCAGTAGAAACTGTGAAAACAACGAGAAACTACGCAGTTCAAGTCTAAATATCCTTGCTTTATATCAGGAATTTACTTCTAACCAACTGAAATGCCAGTTTGCAGTAAAATTCTTCCCATAAATGTGTGGTCCGCCACGGTATGAGCCGAATAAGTGATGAAAACATTATAGTTGGCTTTGATAATGATATCGTCGTGCTGATTGATCTAGTTGATAAATAAACATTTGCTTGTTCTCATAAAATACTATTAAGGCTGCTGGAGCGTTGATCAATTTTATTCAACATAAAATCATGAGCTTTTGGTTAGATTTAATTCCATTAATATTTTTTTCTCAGAATCAAATGTGTTTCTAGTTGAATTCAAGCCAGTAGAAACTGTGAAAACAACGAGAAACTACGCAGTTCAAGTCTAAATATCCTTGCTTTATATCAGGAATTTACTTCTAACCAACTGAAATGCCAGTTTGCAGTAAAATTCTTCCCATAAATGTGTGGTCCGCCACGGTATGAGCCGAATAAGTGATGAAAACATTATAGTTGGCTTTGATAATGATATCGTCGTGCTGATTGATCTAGTTGATAAATAAACATTTGCTTGTTCTCATAAAATACTATTAAGGCTGCTGGAGCGTTGATCAATTTTATTCAACATAAAATCATGAGCTTTTGGTTAGATTTAATTCCATTAATATTTTTTTCTCAGAATCAAATGTGTTTCTAGTTGAATTCAAGCCAGTAGAAACTGTGAAAACAACGAGAAACTACGCAGTTCAAGTCGAAATACCCTTTTTTTATCAGGAATTTAGTTTGAACCAAACTGAAATACCAGTTTGCAGTCAAGTTCCTCCCATAAATGTGTGACCCACCACGGTATCAGCCGAATAAGTGATGAAAACATTATAGTTGGCTTTGGTAATGATATCGTCGTGCTGATTGATCTAGTTGATAAATAAACTTTTGCTTGTCCTCATAAAATACTATTAAGGCTGCTGGAGCGTTGATCAATTTTATTCAACATAAAATCATGAGCTTTTGGTTAGATTTAATTCCATTAATATTTTTTTCTCAGAATCAAATGTGTTTCTAGTTGAATTCAAGCCAGTAGAAACTGTGAAAACAACGAGAAACTACGCAGTTCAAGTCTAAATATCCTTGCTTTATATCAGGAATTTACTTCTAACCAACTGAAATGCCAGTTTGCAGTAAAATTCTTCCCATAAATGTGTGGTCCGCCACGGTATGAGCCGAATAAGTGATGAAAACATTATAGTTGGCTTTGATAATGATATCGTCGTGCTGATTGATCTAGTTGATAAATAAACATTTGCTTGTTCTCATAAAATACTATTAAGGCTGCTGGAGCGTTGATCAATTTTATTCAACATAAAATCATGAGCTTTTGGTTAGATTTAATTCCATTAATATTTTTTTCTCAGAATCAAATGTGTTTCTAGTTGAATTCAAGCCAGTAGAAACTGTGAAAACAACGAGAAACTACGCAGTTCAAGTCTAAATATCCTTGCTTTATATCAGGAATTTACTTCTAACCAACTGAAATGCCAGTTTGCAGTAAAATTCTTCCCATAAATGTGTGGTCCGCCACGGTATGAGCCGAATAAGTGATGAAAACATTATAGTTGGCTTTGATAATGATATCGTCGTGCTGATTGATCTAGTTGATAAATAAACATTTGCTTGTTCTCATAAAATACTATTAAGGCTGCTGGAGCGTTGATCAATTTTATTCAACATAAAATCATGAGCTTTTGGTTAGATTTAATTCCATTAATATTTTTTTCTCAGAATCAAATGTGTTTCTAGTTGAATTCAAGCCAGTAGAAACTGTGAAAACAACGAGAAACTACGCAGTTCAAGTCTAAATATCCTTGCTTTATATCAGGAATTTACTTCTAACCAACTGAAATGCCAGTTTGCAGTAAAATTCTTCCCATAAATGTGTGGTCCGCCACGGTATGAGCCGAATAAGTGATGAAAACATTATAGTTGGCTTTGGTAATGATATCGTCGTGCTGATTGATCTAGTTGATAAATAAACTTTTGCTTGTCCTCATAAAATACTATTAAGGCTGCTGGAGCGTTGATCAATTTTATTCAACATAAAATCATGAGCTTTTGGTTAGATTTAATTCCATTAATATTTTTTTCTCAGAATCAAATGTGTTTCTAGTTGAATTCAAGCCAGTAGAAACTGTGAAAACAACGAGAAACTACGCAGTTCAAGTCTAAATATCCTTGCTTTATATCAGGAATTTACTTCTAACCAACTGAAATGCCAGTTTGCAGTAAAATTCTTCCCATAAATGTGTGGTCCGCCACGGTATGAGCCGAATAAGTGATGAAAACATTATAGTTGGCTTTGATAATGATATCGTCGTGCTGATTGATCTAGTTGATAAATAAACATTTGCTTGTTCTCATAAAATACTATTAAGGCTGCTGGAGCGTTGATCAATTTTATTCAACATAAAATCATGAGCTTTTGGTTAGATTTAATTCCATTAATATTTTTTTCTCAGAATCAAATGTGTTTCTAGTTGAATTCAAGCCAGTAGAAACTGTGAAAACAACGAGAAACTACGCAGTTCAAGTCTAAATATCCTTGCTTTATATCAGGAATTTACTTCTAACCAACTGAAATGCCAGTTTGCAGTAAAATTCTTCCCATAAATGTGTGGTCCGCCACGGTATGAGCCGAATAAGTGATGAAAACATTATAGTTGGCTTTGATAATGATATCGTCGTGCTGATTGATCTAGTTGATAAATAAATATTTGCTTGTCCTCATAAAATACTATTAAGGCTACTGGAGCGTTGATTAATTTTATTCAACATAAAAACAGTAGATTTTGGTTAGATTTGATTCCATTAATATTTTCTCTCAGAATCAAATGTGTTTCTAGTTCAATTCAAGCCAGTAGAAACTGTGAAAACAACGAGAAACTACGAAGTTCAAGTCGAAATACCCTTTTTTTATCAGGAATTTAGTTTGAACCAAACTGAAATACCAGTTTGCAGTCAAGTTCCTCCCATAAATGTGTGACCCACCACGGTATCAGCCGAATAAGTGATGAAAACATTATAGTTGGCTTTGATAATGATATCGTTGTGCTGATTGATCGAGTTGATAAATAAACATTTGCTTGTCTTCATAAAATACTATTAAGGCTGCTGGAGCGTTGATCAATTTTATTCAACATAAAATAATTAGATTTTGGTTAGATTTAATTCCATTAATATTTTTTTCTCAGAATCAAATGTGTTTCTAGTTGAATTTAAGACAGTAGAAACTGTGAAAACAAGGAGAAACTACACAGTTCAAGTCTAAATATCCTTGCTTTATATCAGGAATTTACTTCTAACCAACTGAAATGCCAGTTTGCAGTAAAATTCTTCCCATAAATGTGTAGTCCGCCACGGTATGAGCCGAATAAGCGATGAAAACATTATCGTTGGCTTTGATAATGATATCGTCGTGCTGATTGATCTAGTTGATACATAAACATTTGCTTGTCCTCATAAAATACTATTAAGACTACTGGGGCGTTGATCAAAATTATTCAACATAAAATCATTAGATTTTGGGTAGATTTGATTCCATTAATATTTTTTTCTCAGAATCAAATGTGTTTCTAGTTGAATTTAAGACAGTAGAAACTGTGAAAACAAGGAGAAACTACACAGTTCAAGTCTAAATATCCTTGCTTTATATCAGGAATTTACTTCTAACCAACTGAAATGCCAGTTTGCAGTAAAATTCTTCCCATAAATGTGTAGTCCGCCACGGTATGAGCCGAATAAGCGATGAAAACATTATCGTTGGCTTTGATAATGATATCGTCGTGCTGATTGATCTAGTTGATACATAAACATTTGCTTGTCCTCATAAAATACTATTAAGACTACTGGGGCGTTGATCAAAATTATTCAACATAAAATCATTAGATTTTGGGTAGATTTGATTCCATTAATATTTTTTTCTCAGAATCAAATGTGTTTCTAGTTGAATTTAAGACAGTAGAAACTGTGAAAACAAGGAGAAACTACACAGTTCAAGTCTAAATATCCTTGCTTTATATCAGGAATTTACTTCTAACCAACTGAAATGCCAGTTTGCAGTAAAATTCTTCCCATAAAATTGTGACCCGTTACAATATCAGCCGCATAAGCGATGAAAACATTACAGAAGTAATTATCGTTGACTTTGATAGTGATAGCGTCGTGCTGATTGATCTAGTTGATACATAAACATTTGCTTGTCCACGTAAAACATTATTAAAAAAACTGCAGTGTTGATTATCTTACTCAACGTAAAATCATCAGGTTTTAGAGAGCGATTCCGTTAATATTTGTTTTTTAGAATTAAATGTGTTTCTAGTTGAATTCGAGCAAGTAGAAACTGTGAAAGCAACGAGAAACTACACAGTGTAAGTCGAAATATCCTTGTTTTTTATCAGGAATTTAGTTTTAACCAACTGAAATACCAGTTTGCAGTAAAGTTCCTCCCATAAATGTGTGACCCACCACGGTATCAGCCGAATAAGTGATGAAAACATTATCGTTGGCTTTGATAATGATATCGTCGTGCTGATTGATCGAGTTGATAAATAAACGTTTGCTTGTCCTCATAAAATACTATTAAGGCTACTGGAGCGTTGATCAATTTTATTCAACATAAAATCATTAGATTTTGGTTAGATTTGATTCCATTAATATTTTTTTCAAATGTGTTTCTAGTTGAATTCAAGCCAGTAGAAACTGTGAAAGCAACGAGAAACTACACAGTTTAAGTCAAAATATCCTTGTTTTGTATCAGGAATTTAGTTTTAAGCAACTGAAATACCGGTTGGCAGTGGAATTCCTCTCAAACATATGTGGCCCGTTACGGTTTCATCTGAATGAGCGACGAACCAATTGAAAAAGTTATTATCGTTGACTTTGATAATGATAGCGTCGCGCTGATTGATCTCGTTGATATTTTTTTTTTCTAAATTAAATGTGTTTTTAGGTTAGTGCAACCCATTAGAATTAAATGTGTTTCTAGTTGAATTCGAACCAGTAGAAACTGTGACAGCAACGAAAAACTACACAGATCATGTCAAAATATGTTGTTTTCAGAGATATTCGATTCCATTAAGTTTTGTTCTAGATTCAAATTTCTTTCTAGTTCAACTCAAGCCAATACAAACTATGAAAGCAACCAAAAGCTACGCAGTTCTCGTCAAAATATTCCTCTTTTATATCAGGAATTTACTTTTAAGCAACTGAAACACGGTTCGCAGGGAACTTCCTTCCATAAATGTGTGGCCCGTTAGGGTAGCACCTGAATAAGCCATAAAAACATTGAAAAAGTTATTATATTTGGTTTTCCTAACCATAGCGTCGAGCTCATTGATCTAGTTGGTAAATAAACATTTGCTGGTCTACATAGAACATTATTAAGAAAACTGGAGTGTTGGTTAATTTTACTCATCTTGAAATCATTAGATTTCAGGGAGATTCGATTCCATTAAAAGTTACCAGTTTCAAGTTCAATTCCAACCATTAGTAGCTGTGGAAGCAACAAAAAATTACGCAGTTCACGACTAACTATCCTTATTTTGTATCAGGAATTTAGTTTGAAGTAACTGTCGTCACCTGAAGATGCAACGAACATGTTGGAAGCGTTGTCATTGCCGACTTTGATAATAACGGAATCGATTTTAAACCGATCAGATAAGGTCTTTGATCTAATTAGTAAATTAACACGTACTTGTCCACATAACACCATCAGGAAATCTGCTAATCTACTTGGGTAAGTTACATTTTATTTAATCATTTCCTGTCAAAGGATTCCGGTTCCATTAAAAGCTTTCTTCAAAATCGCGTGTGTTTCTAGTTAAATTCAAGCCACTAGGAACTGTGAAGGCAACGAAAAGCTACTCAGTTCTCGTTAAATGTCCTTGTTTTATATCAAGAATTTCGTTTTAAGCAAGTGAAATACCGGCTTGCAGTGAAATTCCTCTCATAAATGTAGGGTCCGTTGTCACCTGAAGATGCAAGGAACATGTTGGAAACGTTGTAATCGTCGACTTTGATAATGATGGAGTGGATATTAAATAAATCATAATTGATAAACATATATTTGCAGAACTACAGTGTTTATTAGTTTTATCCAAGTTAAAACTTCTTTAATCACTGGCTACCAGAGGAGCCCAATTTCGTTAAAAAAATCAAAACCAAGTGTGCTTCTAGTGCAATTCCAGTCACTAGAAACTGTGAAAGTAACGAAAAACTGCGCAGGTATAAAATACCAGCTTGCAGTAAAATTCTTCTCATAAATGTGTGGCCCATTATTCTATTACATACAGCGGTTTTGGTAATGATGAGACTGATTTTAGACCTATCAGATGACAAGTTAACATACTGCAGCATTAATTAATTTTATAAGTTTAAAGTGTTTCAGATTTTTTTTCAGAAACTGCGAAAACAGCACAAAGGTACGCAGTTTTCATCGATTCTTCTCATGAATGTGGTTCATTCTAATACCACATCAATAATCAACGAAAACATTGGAATGCTATTAGTTATTATCGTCCGCTTTCATAACGATGACGTCGATTTTAAACCGATCAGATGAGCTTTTTGGTCTATTTGGCAAATTAACATTTGCTTCTCGGCACAACATTAAAAAACTGCAGGGTCTATTAGTTTCACTCAAGTTTAAAGCTTCTTTAACATTAGATTTCAGAGTGTTTCAGTTCCTTTGGGTGATTTTTTCAGAATTGGAGGCTTTTCTAGCTCAAATTAACACCAAAAAAATGGTAGAAACAGCGTATAAATATGCAGTTTACGTCGAAATGACCCTGTTTAATTTCAGAAATTTAGTTTTAAGCAACTGAAATACCGGCTTGCAGTAAAATTTCTTCTTACTTAAATAAGCAACGAAAATATTGGAAAAACAGTTCGATAATGATGGCGCTTATTTAAAACCAATTAGATGAGCCCATTGATCTACTTGTAGTTGGTAAATTAACATTTGCATATTTAAAAAACATTCCGCGTTAACTAATTGCACCCAACAGAAGTTTACAAAATGCCATTAAACGGCCATAGAAAAAATGCGTTGAAGGCATTTTTACAACCGTATGGAACCATGAGTTCACTTCGTTCGAGTGCTAAACGTGTTGCCTATTCAATATAAAGCCAATGTCATTACTTTAGCACGTTATTGTACCTGCCTATGTTCTGCTGATTGAATTCTAACCACTACACAGGAAATGTTAAGTGTATTTCATATCTTGTAAAGAGTTAAACTATAAATAGAAACTTTCAACTGGAAACAGCAAAATCGTTTGAAATTGCTGTAACTAGTCATTATCTAAAAACAACATGTCTGAAGAATCTCGGAAATGTCTGGAGCACGTCTCCAGCAGCGCAAGTAGATGAGTGAACAAGCAAACAGCAAATATATAGAATGTGACTCGTTTTGCTCCCGCCTATTTACTCCGACTTCAATTGTCAATATATTCAAGGCACGCTTTTACAAATTGTTTAATTAAATCGAGGAGAGCTTCAACTGTCTTCTGACTTGGCGCAGTGTCTTCAAATTGAATTTAAGACTTGTCTCCGCTTATTCTGCGTGTCCCAAGTTTGAAGGCGTCGGTGCTCGCAGTCACAATTGGAACCGGATAGATTGCGACTGGGTGTTTTTGTTCTCAGCCTTTCAGGGAAAACGTGGGGAGCCTCTCATCCCCGAATTTTTGGCTCGAAGGGAGGCTAACTTATATCCTACAACGTTGACAACGAAAAATAATGGATATTAAGAGATAAAAAACTATCAAGTACATTTTAATTGTGTTAGAGGTAAGGTAAATAAAATTGGAGATTCTGGTCTTGAAAATAAGAAAAAATCTTTGAAAAAGCGTAAAAAATGAGAGAATTTGTATAGTAGAAATTGATTGACAAGTCTACAATCTGACTAAGAAAATCGAGAAACTACCGTACCGATAATCGTTTTTTATACTTATCCACTATAGTATTTATAACATTCTTAAAGAAATGTCAGCTTTTGATTATCGAAAAAAGTCTTAAGTGTGTTCATCAGGTTTTCAATTTAATGTTGTTTCAGATTTTCGACCCAGTATGGGAAACATGAAAAAAAAAGAATGGAAGTCCTTGAGCTAACTCACTCGGGCTTTCATAACATATCTTGACCATTTGATGGGAAAATATGGTATTCTTCTTGCTATTAACAATTTTTCTCCACTTCAATAGGCATAGCACAAGATAAAATTTGTCAGAAATTTCCATTTCATTAAAATTGATAGTGCTAAAAATATTGTGATGAATAGCGACAGTGTGACAATTCCAGTGAACTGTGCGTCTTGCTTGCAAAGTTCTGATAAACAAAGACGCTTACAAATACCATCTTCGGAAATATTTTCTAAACGACTATAGGCAACAATGTTGTTTTAAAAACTTTGTCGTTAAAAATTACACTTATCTCCAAAAATTCTGTTTGTCCATGTGTGTCATTATTAGTAAATAATGGTTTATTGACACCTTATTAAGCCATGGTCTGTTCTCCGAAAATTGTCTTCCACTCGTCTCATTTAGGTGGTGCATTCCAATAACAAGCAAGTCCTTCTCTACATCCTAGAGTTCACTCTTCAGACATTTGTCAGTTTTTTGCTCCAGTCTTTCCAATTTTTCTCTTGTAGATTTCTATCAAGACTTTAACCATCTACCCCTAGGGCCTACTCTTCTTGTTCCATCCATATCTCTCCTAATGGTTTGATTTGACATTTGTTCTTTCAGTGATCTTTCCTTTCCAAATTGGAAACATAGTTACGACTTGAAAGGGCGTCTTATTTGAAAGTCTCCGATTTCTCGAATCCTCATACCTTCATGCAAGATGTCCTTTTGTAATGAGTAGCAAGTTTCTTTAAAATCAATGAAGGGTATATGAATTTCTGTGTTGTGTTCATAACATCTGGTTATTATTTGTTTCAAGATCAATATCTTGTCTATTTTCGAGTAATCTTTCCTAAAGCCACTGGTTTTCACCAAGCGCTGTTTCCGAGAAGGTCATCAATGTTCATTTTATCAAGATCGCCACAATGTTATCCGTGGTACCAAGTGGTGTTAGTAATCGATACATTTTATATTCCCTTTTTCTCATTTTCTGTGAATAGGTATAGTAACTCTGCTTTCCAATCTTTTGTTTCCCGATGTTCTTTATTAAATCCTAGGCATTGGCGTGGAATTTTCTCTTTTTGTAGTTTATAGGTTTGGAGGTATGTATTGATTTCCACCCGATGCCTTATTGTTCGCTCCACTCAGTATCAACTCCATACATCTTCCAAAATCAATGTTCTTCGTTTCATTTCTCTTTTTCTTCACCTACATTTAACAGTTATTTCGTCATGCTTTTCGATTACATATCTTTCTTTGGCGTTAGAGACGTGTTTTCTGCTGTAATAGCTTCTCTTCGTTTTCTTCTGGCGAAAATTTTGTTTTTTTTGTTGTAAGTCTATTATCATCTTTCTGTACATTTCTTTTGATTTCCTTCTCTAATCCCTACTTATTTACCAGCAGCTTCTTGTCCACCTGTTCCTAGCATCCATTTTTGGGGTTTTTTCTATTCGCCAGTTGGCTTCTGTAATTTTCGTCAAATCTACGAATACCTTTTTTCTTATAAAATTTTGTTTTGGAAAAGTTTCTTCAGTTGGTGTTCTTCTTCCGAGGCGAAAGAACCTTTTCTTTTTCCCTTGACCTTCTACATTCTGTCCGTATGTTGCCTTTAAACTTAATTAGGCACTTCTTGTAGCACCCGTACTTTGTAGCTTTTTCTTTTTCCTCGCCTTTTGTTAGCGGGTCTTGGTATCATATCTTAATTTTTTGAATTTTTATTCCATATCTGCATCATTCTCATCTGCTAGGACGTGATCTATTTGCTTGGTAGTTTTACCATTTGGTGTGATCCATGTAATTTCGTTGCTGCTAGGCCGTTATTATTTGTTTTACCATTTACTATTATTTGCATAAAGCAAGTCCTTGGTTCGAATCCCGCGGGGGTTGGAATTTTTCCGAACCTTGGTGATTGGAATCGGGCTCGGTGAGACCGTTCACAGTTGGGCACCAAATTACCTGTGCTCTACTCAGAATCACAGACCTAGAGATAGAGAAACAAGGTCAACACTTCACCAAGAGACACACCTCACCGAATGGTTGCTGCGCAAGCACAAAAGACGCGGTCCAACTTTGTAACCCGAATCCGGGGCAAGTTGAGCATTCTGCCAACAGATGCAAGTGTATTAGGCACCAGCCCCTACATCGCAAGGTAACAAGGTAAACTGAGGTTACCGATATTAGAATGCAATACATACAATATATACCATTTACAATTATTCCTGATGATACCTTTTGGTATTGATTTCTAAATCCATACTTTTATTATTTTTGTTTACAATTGGACAATTTTCGGAATAGTTATAAAAAATTCAGATTCACACATATAAAAAAACTTTTTCCTAGTTTTTTTGAAGCAATGTTGCGTATCTTACATTCGTATTTTAGCGTTGTAGTATCGCATAATCACTGTTATATTGTAGCTTTGTAAGTTGTCATAGACTATCTCAGAATCTTTGCAGAATATATATTTTTTTCATCTTATTTTCTTCATGTAGTGCATGAATATGCAAAAACTCTGCTCTTCTCCTTTGATTAGTCGTAAGCCATAACAGCGATTTTCGGCCTCGTTAGTGTTCTTAGGTTTTTTTTTTAAATCAAAATTACTTCTTATTTCTACGTTGCTAGCACACATTTTTGTGACTGCAGAACCGCCGTCTAGTTTCCCTTGCCTGGACTGTGGTTATAATATTTACATATACACTCAGTTTGAGTTTGCATTTTTTTTTAGTATTAATTAGGTTTAACCATTGCAATTTAGCTTAACGAAAAGTGTACATTGCTCAAATTTGTGAATGCATATCAATCGATCTGAATCCTTCGAGCATCGCGAGTACGCGGGGAATTTCAACGTAAACGATAGCCAGCGGTATTTTCCCAAAGCCACACGTGCATAAGCTACTTCCAGTGTCAAGTCGTCTACGACGAGTTAAATATAGCCGCTGAAGTCTCGCAGTAAATAGCTCATACCTATAAGTGCTTCTGGGTGCCACAAGTCAGCATTTACACTTCATTGTGTACTGGGGATGTATACTTTGCGATACCCTAAAGATGTTTTTGAGACGTTTCGTAACATCAGCCGACAGGGCGCCAGAAGCGCTAATTGCCTTCCTGGGGGATTTATACACAACCAGTCATTCAAGGATTAGGTAATTAGTGTCGAGTCCAATCTATGACGTTGCAATTTGCAGGACTTGAAGATTCCGAGGTAACTTGATACCTGAAATGTGTGTAGCCTAGGCGATAAGCAGTCGCTCCAGCTGTGTAAAAGAATGAGTTAACGAACGTGAATTGCGACGGGTTTTTATGCATGCAATCGCGTACAGGATCGGACTTTCATGCAATTGAATATTTGTGTAGAAAAAACATTTTTTTGTACGTATTTTTAATATTTTTTAAAGGTATATGTATGTCAAATATCATATTCATACCGTTGTGTGTATGTAAATGCCAGGAGCCCCGAGCTATTGGAAGTAGCTATTGCATTCGAATTTAACACTATTGTTGTTAGAAGTGGCTATTTATTTTATGGTTTAATCCTATTTTGTTTATTGCTTTCTTATGTGTATTTTAAGGTCAATGTATTTGTGTAGCATTTAAGATTGGAAGAAGTGAAGACACAAAAGTGATAGTCGCTAAGATTGAAAAGGGACATCATGAAAAATAAGAAGAAACTCAAAGGGAGAAGAATATATATCGACAACGACCTAACAGTGAAAGAGAAGCAAATCCAGAATAAAATCAGAGAAATAGCCAAAGAAGAAACAAATCTAGGAAAAAGAATTAGGATAGGATATCAGAAAATTACAATAGATAACAAAACGTATCAGTGGAACAAAAAAATGATCAGCTATGTTGTGTAAACGAGAAATTGCAAGTGCTACCAAAAAAGTAATTGAAGCAAAGCAGGACGGACAAACAGCCACGACCGCAAGAAAACTGACAATGAATATGGATATAAAAAGCGCAAAAACTATAAAGATGCATAAGAAAAAAGAAAAAAAGAGAAACACAATAAACTTGGGAACCTGGAACATAAGAACACTGTTAACACCTGGAAAAATGATAGAAGTGGCGAATGAAGTAGCAAGATACAAGGTAGGAATCGCAGCTATCCAAGAAGTAAGATGGAAGGAACAGGGAGAAATCAATAAAAAAGATTTTATAATGCTTTATTCGGGGAAAAAAAAACAAGGAAAAAATGGTACTGCTTTTATAGTATCAAAGGAAATGAAGGATAAAATTCTGCAATTTAAGCCCATTAACGGACGACTATCTTACTTAAGAATCAAAGGCAAACCGGCGAACATTTCTATTATAAATGCATACGCACCCACGGAGGAGAAAAGCAATAACGAAAAGATGGCCTTCTATGATGAACTTGACAAGATTAGTGAAGCAATACCAAAGTTTGACACCCTGATCGTATTAGGCGATTTTAATGCCCAGATTGGAAAAGAGAACTGCTTCCATGAGGTAGCAGGTAAACACACATTGCATGATGTAACTAATGATAATGGGACAAAACTATGTAACTTCGCAGCCAGAAATAATTTAATAATAAGCAGTACCAAATTCAAGCATAAGAGAGCGCACAAAGAAACATGGGTACAACCTGGGGGAAGGAAGGGTAACCAGATTGACCATGTACTGATAATAAAGAAACGAGCATCATCAATACGAGACGTAAGAACATTCAGAGGAGCATGCGCAGACTCTGACCACTATCTGGTAATAGCGAAAATCAAACAAAAGATTGCAAGACAGAAAGATACAAATAAAAAGGATAAAAAATGGGACATCGAAAAACTCAAAGTAGAAAACACCAGAGAAAAATATAGAAATACTATAAACACAGAAATAGAGAAGAAACCTAGAAGTAACGACATAGAACACGAGTGGAAAACTTAAAAGTTGAAATAGAGACTGCGGCGATAAATGTAGTTGGATATAAGAGAATAGTACGAGGAAAAGAATGGTTCAATGAGGAATGCGAAGAAGCGGTTAAACGAAAGAGAGAAGCAAGAGTAAAATGGTTACGAACTACAAACAAAGAAGATATGGAAAATTATAACGAGTTGAAGAAACAAGTAACAAGAATATGTAGAGAAAGAAAGAGAGAATGGATAAATAATGCAATGGAAGAAATTGAAGATAACAGTAGAAACAGCAACTTAAGAAATATGTATAAAAACATAAAGAAACAGAAAACCGGGTGCAAAATAAAGACAAGAGGAATAAAAAACGAAGCCGGCAATACAGAATATGACAAGGAGAAGATAAAGAAACGATGGATGGAATACTTCTCAAAATTACTAAATGATGAAAATAGTGATGCACAAATAGAAGAGGGAATAACGATAGAGGAAGAGGAAACAGTACTTGAACCATCAGAGGAAGAGTTTAATCAAGCTATTAAAAAAATAAGAAATGGCAAAGCACCAGGAAGCGATAAGATTGAAGGCGAATTGATAAAACTGGGCGGAGAGAAACTACATGAAAGATTGTACAGACTAATAAAGGAGATATGGAGAAGAGAGAAAATGCCCGAGGAGTGGAGAAACGGAGTTGTGGTGCCGATACTAAAAAAGGGTGACCCGGAGGAGTGTAGCAACTACAGGGAAATCACACTGCTAAATGTAGCATATAAAATACTAACCACACTTATTCAACGGCGATTAGTGGAATATACCGAACTACACACGGGGGACTACCAATACGGATTTCGGCCTGGAAGATCCACAACGGACGCTATACATGTTCTGCAGCAGATTACAGAAAAATGCCATGAATATAATATAGACGCGCACATGCTGTTCATTGACTTCAAACAAGCGTTTGATAAAATTAACAGAAACAGTTTATTTAAGGACATGAAAAATCTACAGATACCAACTAAACTAATGAAACTAATACAAATGACATTAGAGGGATCCACAACAATGATAAGAACGGCAGAAGGGACAACTGATAGAATTGTAATTAACATTGGAGTACGCCAAGGTGACTCGTTGTCGGCAACACTATTTAATATTGTATTAGAAAACGTCATAAGAAAAGTAGGTGGACAAGGAACAATAATGACCAAACAGATACAAATCATTGCTTATGCTGACGATGTGGTGATTATTGCAAGAAATGTAAGAGAACTATGTGAGACATTTAGACTACTGAAGCAAGCATCAGAAGAGAGAGGACTAAAAGTAAATGAAAATAAAACAAAATACATGGTACACCAGAATAATAAAAATAAAAACGGGAAACAAGATCTCAGAATAGGAAAATATGTATTCGAAGAAGTGGAAAAATTCAAATACCTTGGAAAAAATATAAGTGACACGAACGATAGAGGAGAAGATATAAGAGACAGAATACAAGCTGGAAACAGAGCCTACTATAGTAATAAAAATATTCTGAAAGATAAGAACATCAGTACGAAAACCAAATTACGAATATACAAAGGACTAATAAGACCAGTTGTGATGTATGCAGCTGAAACACTATGTGTAACAAAAAGAGAGGAAGAACATCTAAGAATATGGGAGAGAAGAATACTCAGAACAATATTAGGACCAAAGAAAATCAGTAATACCGAATACCGCTCGAAGATGAACCACGAAATATTAGAAGAAATAAATGAAAAGGACATTGTGAGAGCAATTAAAGCACAGAGATTAAGATGGCTAGGACACATATGGAGATCAAACGATGACAGAATGATAAAAAGAATAACACTATGACAACCAATACTAGTAAGGCGGAAAGGCAGACCAAGGATGAGATGGATGGATGAAGTTGAAGAAGATATAAGAAGAATGGAAATCACAAGATGGAAAGAAAAGGCTGCAGATAGAAAACAATGGCGAAAGATTGTTGAAATAGCTACAGCACACAGCCAGTTGTAAAATATAGTAGAGGAAGATATGGGGATTAATCCACCCCGAAAATAGGATTATGAGAGCTCCAGAAAGGAGCGGTGACAAATCCCCCAGGGATAATGGCCAGTTATATATATATATATATATTTGTGTAAG
Source organism: Agriotes lineatus (assembly GCA_940337035.1). Taxonomy (NCBI): domain Eukaryota; kingdom Metazoa; phylum Arthropoda; class Insecta; order Coleoptera; family Elateridae; genus Agriotes; species Agriotes lineatus. The sequence goes on from CALNHX010008088.1 coordinate 43,916, forward strand.
CAAATTAATTTTTTGTGTGGATATGTTTGTGGTTAGCTTCAGCACCCGAGAACACTGCAGGCACAGGCCAGCTTTATGTTTTCGGCAAACAGTGATCATTCGTAATCACGACCGGAGTACTTTAGAGTTTCATGTATACTGAGCTAGTTACGTAAACAAACAGGGCAACTAAGTTACAAACATACTAAGGCTTACGATATACCTCATCCCAATTTATCGTACTGGTGGAGGAGCATTGTCCAGTAGAAAATCGTTCTGCTTTATGTTCCGCTGTCGGTTGTTTCATTCACTTTCGGAGATTCCCCAATTCACTTCCTGCCTAATTTCCTTTTGTCCTTTCTCTATCTGTTTCTCCTGATTTGCTATCAATAAAAATCTTCGTACTTCCTGGTTTAGGTTTGTGGTTTATCAGATTCATATTTTCCTAAAAGATCCATTTCGACAGTTAATGATTTTTTGTGTGCTTGTTTTCCTATCTGGAAAGCCTTTGTGACTAAAATCCTAGGTCGCGCTTGGTGTTGAAAAAATTCTTTATCTCTTCTTAGGCTTTATTTGCAACTTGAAACTCCATCTTTTTAATAACGACATTATTTTTCTTCCGTTTAATTTTTTTTATATTCTGCTTAATTTTCTTCACGTACATTTATTTCTTACTTTGTCATATATGCTTGCGTAGGCTGTTTATTGATGTTGATGTTTAATATAAGCCATGTTAGTTACTAGCTCGTGTTCAATTGAAAAGTACAGAGTTTGAGAGACATTGAACCCAGTGTAGCGTACAAATATAGATTTTTTTTTAAATATTCTAATACAGTTTTAATCAGAGCTGTGTTCATTTTTTTGTGAGTTGACGCAGGCTACAAATGGTTTAAAGGGCCATTTTGGCCTGGATAGTCTTTTCAAAATCACCAACATTGGTGCAATTACCAAATTTTCGTTTGGTGCCTACCAAACTTACTCGTCCTCCCAGTTAACACCAACTATCTATCGCTAATCCATGTACTAAGTTAATTTCAGGCAACCTTTCAGGTTTCTATTTTCATAGTATCGTTCTTGTTTAATGATTTTCGTTGCCTCTTGACTTTTGTGAATGATTATAATTGTCTTACAGGTGCTCGTGCTTGCAATCACAATCGGAATAGAATGCGAAGGGGGTGCTTTTGTTCTCAGTCTTTCGGGGCAACTTGGAGCCCGCTCATCCCCGAATTTTTGGCATGGAGCGCGCCACTTAAATTCCATTTCGCGGTTATTTACTGCAACAAAATGCTAAAAGGCAGCTTTATTCCGGCGAAACACGCACTGCCCCCCGGAATTTTTGCAAACGTGCCCCCTTCGCCGTCCCTCTCGCTCTGGCAAGCGGCGAAGGCGAAGGGCCGCAACGTGTAACGAAAAACAAGACATAAAAACATATTTTCCTACCCTTTTAACAACTTCCAAATAAATTATACGTCCAGCCGGGCGCCTGCACGCGAACCCGGATCTTGTACAGGGCGCCCCAAAGCCCGTTTTCGCCCGCCGCCGAGTGTGCGAGCACGCAAATTTGATAAAAGTGAGCCTAAGTGGCAATTTTCTAGCGGTTTCACACAACAAATGAAAAATTATCTTACATCATGAAAAATAAGGACGGCGAGAGCTCTGGCCGGCGCCGAAACGGAGACGGAGAGAGGCCCGCGACCCTACTGTTCTCTTCCGGCTTTTTTCGGCGTGAAAAATAGCTGGACAGTTTTAGCTTAAGTGAATTTTAAGTACAACAGATTGTAGTACATTATTTATACGCTTGCAACTTCATTTCGTTTCCTCCTGCTTGCCATTGGTATATTTTGCTGGGAATGAATGGAGCTTAATAATACAATTACGTGCCCTTGTTTGGCCATTTTTTGTGTGTAATGATCAGGAGTGCTCTGCAGCATGGGATTGAGATACATTTCCAAATTAAACTGTAGGATGTACTTTTGATTATTGTCTTCCAATTAACATTTTTTTATATGCTCGTACAAGGTATTTATTTAAATTCAAAACACAATAAGACTAGAGTTAGAATACTTATACTCGTAGTTTCGCGTTTTTAGTGATTATCACTTCGTTCATTTGTTCTAACAAATTGACAGTTACTCTAAAATCCATTCGGAGCAAAAAATAACTGAACTACCCTCGTAGGTTGCAGTATTGCAGCATATCATATAAAAAACCATTAATTAGTTATTAGGACCGTAGATCTCTAGACCTGGAAGTTTTCAATAGGTTTAGTAGAGAAACTTAAAAAAAGGAACCACGCCAAATATGACAAGAACAATAAAATGTGTTCTCTAGTATAGGTCAACAATGAAAGAAGCTACGAGGGTAGCTAAACCCTACGAAGTGGAATATTGGAAAATGGATAAAGGCGATAGAAATATGTTACGCTGATGACATGATGTTACACCTTAAGTTCATTTATGACATGGAACAAAGTCAAAAGTGCACACAGCTTGCTACAGTGAGACATGGGAGGGGTGTGAAAGCGTAGACGTTTATGTCTAATAGTCAATTTGGTAGCGACCTATAAGGTGTTTATGTCAATTACAACAATTATTGTTTGCGGGGCGCCACTAAGCGTAAAGATATTAGTGGTGTTCCCAACTCAGAAGGAAACGTCCAAGGCGTCGTGAGCATGTTGAAGCCCTATGTTCTGAATGAATTCTCATTACCTCCATCTGATTGGTATTTACGTCGCTCATAGATGCATCTGCATATTTTACAAAACACAGATAAACACAACCGACGTATTAAAAAGACGTTTGGCTTTTCCATAAGGGAAACAGCTCAGAACTTGTGTCCGTTAGGCAAATACTTGCGAGAACACACATAAAAACAGTATACCAGAGGCATAAATATCGTATCTAAGATGGGGAGTGATAAATATGCAAGAACTACACACAGTACAAAGAGATAATTTTAGCATAATTCAGTAGTTAACCAGGCCAACATGAAGGTTATTTTTGAGCTTGAATTAGCGAGGATTGCAAGAAGGTAACTACTGGAGTCTAGGAGAAACCCAAAGCCAATGGAAAAATTCGGGGTGGTGTAAGAATCAGCACCGATTAAGATCGATTTTTGAACACCTTGGGCACTTAATTACAAACAGAACCCCAATGGTGTAACCACTACAGTAGTACTATTTCATTATTCTGTAATATATCATAAACACAAACCCACGTGCCGATTGCTTGCAAGTTTTTCACTTTCTCTAAAGGGAGAATAGCCAACCCGATTCACGCCATATCGCGTCTGCCTAACAAGACCCATTCCAGAGACAGCCTTGCTGCTCGTGGACGAGTTCAAAACTAACAGAAAAACAGGAGGGTTTTTGATGAAAATAGCGTTAAACATGCTCCCAAAGGTTGTCAACTAACGAAGAAGATACGTATTTTTAACGTGTTTTTAATGGCTGCTATTTCAGTATCTTTAAAAATTCTAAATCAGTATTTTAAGTAAATGGTGAGTATTTGTAATAAAGTATCAGTACGTAGTATAAGTGGTCGGTACTATACCAAGTAATACAAAAACTGTCAGCATTTTAATAAAATAAAATATTTGTAAATATGATAACTTGTGAGTATTTTAAATAGATGATCAGTATTTTTAACTAAATATCAGCATGTAATAATATAAGCTGTCAGTAAACGCTGCTGCGCTGCTAGGGAGTCTAGGAAAATTGGTTACTAAGCCGAGAGCGACACAACCTCCCGGCCTTTTTAATTTTCAAATACAACACTCTCTATATTAATGTACTTTTAAATTTTATATACCTAAGTTTAATTGTTATTATTATTACCATATAAGTGATATTTCGTATGTCAAACTTTTTTTTAATATTTTAACCTAAGTGTGCCATGAATGTACCACCTGACCATGTAACTAGAGATATTGAAATCACGCAGAAACTACTACATTATGTGACTTCTGGCAGAACAATATTTTAAAATGGTGGTTAGCTATACGCTTAAAATATGTCTTTACCCAGCAGCTAACCAAGTACCTATAGGGAACCACGTTCAAGAGGAAAGCCAAAATTAGCAACTTATGTTCTTGTAGTTCATTAATTAAACATTTTCTACATTGTAAACTGTCAATTTTGTTTATACCTGGTGTCCATTCTCAAACTCGGACATAGAAATTTAACGTTTAACATTTTTGTTAATTTCTGCTCACCAATTCAACTTATAGGAAGAATAATGGTATCAATAGGAAGATAAAAGTATTGTGCATCAAATGCCACTAATAATAAGAGTAAAGGTGCCATTTTAATTTTAAAATATTAACTTAAAACTTAAATATTACTTGTCCATGTTCGACATTGAGGGTGGACACCCGGTATATGTTAATATTTAGTTTTCTTTACCAATGCTTAGTTTTCTCCATAATTAGTTAGATAACAATAGTATTTTACAAATTGTGCATCTTTATTTTTTGTTCTTTAACATAATACACCAACCATTTTTTTATACACTTACTCATTTTACAATAAAAAAAGTTAATGATCAGACAAAGATACTAACCAATAAAAAATACAAGCTAAAAAATATTTCTGCAATTGTATTATTTATACTGACGAAAAATTTCAATTTTATTGACCAACAGAGAAAATTATACCATTCAAATAAACAAAATTGTACTGACAAAATTAGATTTAATACTGACACTTGTTTATACTGTCCAAACTGGCCATACAAACTCACCATTTATTTTACAAAATACTTACCATTAATTAATAAAAATACTGACCAATTAAATGGAAATTGTTTTTACATTATAGTTTAGCTTCTAGTCTGAAAGTTAACTAGAAGAATAGCAAAGGCAGTTGATTTCTTAGCCGGAGCTGGTCGTGGGTTAAACAAGACACTCTAATTTTAACCTGTAAAGGAAATATGGGCGCCAAGTAGCAACTAACAAAGGCACTTTGCTAAACAAATAAAGTATATGTCGAAAAGGTGCTACTAAACCATTCCTTGAAAAAGAGAGAGGACGGCAAGGGCACAAATAAAATTCTTAGGGGTAAACAACGGGGAAGTATAATTATGGCAACCAAAAGTATTCGGTGGTACATTCACAAAGCACGACAATACTAGATCAAATATCTCTGGAAAAATTACAAAGGTAAAAGAGAGTCATTTTAAAACTAAAAAGTAAGTATAATAATTAACAGTTATGAAAATGTAGGCGGAATAAATGATACAAAAAGGAAATTTACGGTAGAATTAGCAGTTTGCATTACCGAAATATAATGAGATCATGGTATTCTTAAGTGATCAGTAAAAGCGCGTAACACCAATAGCGTTAGTAGTAGTAGTAGAAACCATTATCCCCTTAAGGGGCATAGGGTGTTGATATAGTTTTTCCAGTCCTTCTTCACGCGAGCCAGTTGTTCAAGTTGTGGTATTGACCTATTAGTCTCTTTTCCAACTGTTCTTCGCCATGTAGCCCTTGGCTGGCCTCTTTTCCTGTAGCCCTGTGGATTCCAGTACAAAACACTTCGACTAATCACCTTCCTGTCCTTCCTTAGCGTGTACTTCCTTTTTTTATATATCGGTACTTATACCCACTTGGTCAGTTCGTCTCCATAGTCTCTCGTTACTGACGACATTTGGCCACCAAATTTTCAGGATATTACGTAAACATCTATTTACCAAGACTTGTAACTTCTGCTTTATCACATTTGTCATCGACCAAGATTCAGCTCCATATAGCAGCACTGGTTTCACGATAGAATTAAACACTCTCACTTTAGTTTAAGTTACTCGCACGCCATATATTATTTAGCCTAATGAACACGCTTCTGGCTTTATTAATTGTGGTTGCCACATCATAGCGTTACTAAAGGTTAATTTTTGACCTAAAACCCAAAAATGCAACATTCTCATGTTATTAATAGTCAACAGATAGGTCCTACAGACCCCAAGTACTAGGTTTTAGATTAGGCACATTAACAAACCCGGAATACTCTTAGTAAATCATAATGAGAGAATTATTAAGGCAATATCTTGCAGTTGATCGGTTACTAACATGAAGTGAAAACCTAAACTTTGAATTTTATAAGTGAATGCAGAACTGCTTCACAAGATTCAAAAACAAAATAATAACAAGTTTGTACCATCAAAGCTTTCACACTGACAAAATTATCTCAAGCAAACAGTGACTTGAATAATTCGAAATATTTGCCCTAAATAGGTAAGTTTTAAGATATACTATACCTATTTAAATGTGAAGAAAATCTGGCATTCTGCAAATGCATTAAAATTAAGGCGAAACACTAACAAGTTACAAATAATTACATATTACAGGTTATGTCAAAGTCCAATATATTAGCACATGCAGGGGATTAAATTAGATTAAGATAGACCTTCTGTAGCTGATCAGTAGGTAGCAAACAGGCGTGCTAAAAGACGGTCACAACAACCATAACGCAAAACTTCTTAGAATATAGAATGGGATGCCGACAGGAGGTTTTCCAGTGGACGAACGGCTATTTAACATTACTACCTTCGGTTGCAGGTAAGATATAGCTCGGCTATGGGCCCAAGAGTGGACTGACATCGGGGCTTTTTTGCAGAAAAAAAATCCCATAGACAAATCGTTAAGCGCGAAGGGGAGCATTGACAAGATTTTTTCTCCCGTAACTGTAAGAAGCTGAAAATGTAGAAGTTTAGAAACGAAACAAATAATACAAATGAAAGCTAGGGCCAACCGTTCTGCTCCGTTTTCCAAAGTTGTAACATGCTGCTGTCAGGTACAATCCCAGAATGCTTCTGATTTTGAAAAAAAAATTAAAAAATATATCTTCCATGCGCATCATCCGATCCCAGAGGCAAAGTTGTAACACAATATTGATTTCCCAAATATGGACGCAAGCGAAAATCCCATATGAATCGAACACTTGACTTTACACATGTAGTTCACATTGCTATTATTCCTGACTCAGCACAAATTGGCAAATGGCAGAGAAGATAACCTGCATGCCAAAAAATTTGGAAAACCTTGAGAATTCAGGATAGGCAACCAAAATACCCCGAAATCTAAAATGTTGCAGAAAATAGCTTTACACTATTTAGTAGGTAATATCTTGATGTATTAGTGATAGCGCAATTAATGATGTAGATTTTTATGAATGACCCGTAACAAAGCAAATTCCGGTTCTACAACATTAAACCAGGAACCAAATTTTACAGAACCGGGAGAAATTCAAAGGCAATATCATTATTAAAAGACATTAAAATATACTTAAATGCTCAACGAAAATTTAAATAGAAGTGGAATAGTGAACCAAAATCAAAAGGAACGAAAGCAAAGAAAAGAAATATTAAAGGAAAATGTCGCGGAAAATGTTAAAATTAACGAAATGAAAAGTGTTCGAAGAAAAAGATTCTGAATCAACTGAAGAAAAGATGTGTAATCAGTTAAACGAAATGCTTTTGGGGAAACCGACAGTAAAACGTTCGAGAATTCATCTGTTGCAGTGACTGATTCTGATGATGATTATACACTTTCGTTTTTTTAGATGTGGATCACATTTCTACTCTTGACATTGCTGAGACATTTATTTTGGAATATACTTTAACCTGTTTTTATTGTATTTCTTGTATTTTTACTACTACGTGTAATTGTAAATAACATTTTCAATAAAAATCTATAATTTTCATTTAGCACAACCCAGTAAGACACAGATTGAACCAAAATTCAAGAGTAAAAAAAAATATTTAAATAAAATATACCTTCCCTACTTTAAGCACGTTTTATCTCAAAAATATTTCAAAGTATACTATATCAGTATGAAAAATAAGAACCACCTACAACATAACATTATGAGGTCAAATCATCCCCAGTCTCCCCTACTTCGCTTAAATAGCTGTAATAAATTTCCTAAAACTGGACACGGTGGTTTAGCTTTAAAACCTGTTGTATTAGCTTTAATTTGTATGTTTTTAAATGGTGTTTTTTACGCTTGTTGCATTTACTCTGATATCGCATAGTGCTGAAAATAAGATTTGTAAGGTTGCGATTGGTAACAGTACCACCGTTGTATATTTAATAGCCAAAAAGAGGGACAATAAACTTATATATTATAGTGTATTAGTGTTTCACATATGTATGTTGCTTTGATGCCAGAATATATCAGTGTTGGCCACTAAGTGAACCTTGCACGTGTTAAATGTCAATGAGACACTGCGTTACGTAGGAGTTAACGTATTAAGGTCTGCGAATCGCTATAGGCGTTGGAGAATAGTTGTACTGCAGGGAAGTGTAATTTCTTGAATTTGAGGCCTTACAAAATGTGCAAACATTGATCTGCAAGTAGCTTTAAATGCGAAACTATTTCCTGCTGTGTGAACAAAAATAAAACTGAAGTACATGAGAATTACAGCAAGTACACCCAAAGGGCATGTGCAGAGTACTAGCTGTGATCCTGTGATATGTAATTCATGCCCACAAATTGCTCTGTAAATTTATGCTAAACTTTGTAATTAGTTCCAGCGATTTGTAATTAAGTCCCAGTCCGTAAGTATCTCACTTTTATGCCCAAAAAGCACCCCGAAAAATAACCTGACGTCTTTTCAGAGCAAAGGCGCAAAAAAGGGTTGTCGCAGCCGCACCTTCAAAACATCGCCAACGACGAATAACTCCACATAATCGGGGGGAAGCCACCCCCGGCCGGCATTATCTAATATCTCATTCCGTTCACGTTATTTTGTGAGCCAGCTTTGTTGCGAGCAAAACGGGGCGGCGAATCGGCCGACTTCTTAAAGCAAACGTCGTATTAAATTTTCGTCTGTCAAACGCATCTGCGCGTAAAATATGTTCAAACTTTGACTATTTTCGGTAGAGAGTAACTTTCTCGAGCTAAGACGTAGGCGGAACTCGCTGTCTCCGCAATACAATTATTGCTTCAAAGCCGAAACCCTACAATTAACGACTTCAATTGCTGCTGAACGGAGCGCCGCTTTTGTCAAATTTAAAATTTAATTAACCAAGAACTACGGCACGTTGGGGAACAAAGGCTAACCATAAACTATTTTCGTAAATAAAAGAGAATGCACTTTTAAAACCCACACGCTAATAATGTGCAAAATTAACTTTTTAAACTCGCAGCAGAGTTGAAAGTAAAGCTCCATCAGCAATGGGGGTTGCTTTTTAAAAATAGAAAAAAGTTAAAAAATCATCAATTCAAAATAATCAGCTTACGGGTAAGCCACGTCCTCTAAATTATCTAACGTAACAGATTTTTTGTGGCAAAACCGCGCGGAGTATAAATTACCCTCACGACTGTAGAACTGTTAGCCAAATCTCACCCTAAAATACTTCTGTCTACAATTTGGAGTACTATCAGTAACAGTTTTTATTGAAATATCTCCAGCCATCTAAATTTTGTGGTATTTTCACAACTTATAAAAGCCGCCCAAAGAAATCAGCCTGCGTATAAATTACCGTTAAAGGTAAAAAAATGCCACACAATTTCGTTTCATATAAATCTCGCTGTATATAAGCGCACAATTCCTATTATTTGCAGATTATATTTAAGTGCTGGAGTAATTTTGCTGTTAATAATTGAGGGTAATTTATACTTTACAAAATTAGCAGAATTAGGGTGATCAATTTTTGCAGCTGTAATTTGTCAAAAAATAGTACTGAGGTAATTTTGCATTTGGTAGTAGAGCGTAATTTATACGTAACAAGAATAGCTATGAAATTCTATGTAAAAATATTTATAGAAAAAGGTTTGGTTGACACATTTATAGAGGTTTAATTTTTACGCAATAAAAATTATATGCTTGTGCATAGTTAGATATACACTGTAGGATTCCGTGACCAATTTCTGCACTTGCAACGTGTAAGTACGTAGTGAAGATGATGATATTTATACTCAGGATTATACGTAGTGGGACTTTGTTGGAACTCCATTTGCTGCTGGTATAATTTTGCGTTTAGTAGTGGAGGGTAATTTATACGTTAAAATAATAGAATACATTTTTATGTAGCAAAACTTATACATGAGGTTTTGGTGACTAATTTTTAGAGTTGTAATTTGTACGCAAAACGAATTTAGTGTTGTGGTAATTTTGCATTTAATAGTGAAGAAGATTTGACTACCCAATTTATAAAATTCCATTTTCTACGCAAAGAAAACTATATGTTTTTGTGCATAGTAGGGTTTTGGCAGTTAAGTGCTGTAGTCAGCACTGCGTGAGGCTTTCCGTTTCTCGGTGCTGGGGTACTTTTGTATTTAATATAGTAGTATAAGTTAGAAGAAGAGCAGACATCTGTATGTACCAAAATTTGTACAGAAGAGCATTTTGGTGGCGGATTTTTACAGTTGTACAGTGCTGGGGTAACTCTGTGTTCAATAGTAGAGAATATATGGCTGCTCAGTTTTTAGAATTCTAATTTGTATGCAAAAATGACATATTCAGGTGAGGTTTATATGGGGTGAGGTTTTGGTCGTTAACTCATCCCAGTGCTGGAGTAATTTTGCTATTAATGCTAAAAGGTAATTTATACGTTACAAAAACTGCATATATATTTATGCAATTGCTACAGTTATAATATGTGCGCAGTGAAAATTATAGGGATTATACGGTGTTGGACTTTTCTGTATAATTCATTACGGTGCTGGAGTAATTTTGAATTTAATAGCGGAGGGTAATTTATATGTTATAAGAATAGAATATATTTTTATGCATAATGAAATTTTAGTGACGAATTTCTACAGTCGTAATTTGTATGCAGTGAAAATGCTTTATTGAGAATAATATGGTGAGAGATTTTAGTAGGTAATTTATTTTCTTGCTGGGTAATTCTGCATTTAGCAGTCGAGGATAATATAAATTACAAGAATCGCATCCAGTTTTATGTAGCCATATTTATAAGCAAGAAAGTTTTTCTGACCATTTTCTAAAATTGTAATTTGTACCTAAAGAAAATTTAGTGCTTAAGTAATTTTGCATTTAGCAGTAGCGACCAATTTATATGTAACAAGAATAGCGTATATTTGTATGTAGAAAAGTTTGTATGGAGATAGATTTGAATAACCAATTTCTACAGTTGTAATTAGCTGGAGGTAATTTTGCGTTTTATAGTGGAGGAAAATGTATAAGTAACAAAAATAGCATCTTATTTATGTAACAACATCTATACTGAAGGAGATTTGGCTGACCAATTTCCAGAAATCGAATTTCCACACACCAAAGATGCATTTGAGCATAGTTAGGTTAATATAGAGTGAAATTTTGATATTTAGCTCGTTTTGGTGCTGCCCTAAGGTTGTGATATACTGCAAGGTAATTAATACGTTGCCAGAATTACATACATTTTTATCTAGTAAAAATTATACAGCAAATGGTTTTAGCGATCAATTTCTAGAGTTTTAATTTATACAAAAAAAAATAGAGAGTATATTTACGTGTCTTAGTGAAAGGTAATTTATACGAACCAAAAATAGCATTCGTTTTTATGTAACAAAATCTCTAGCCCAGGAGATTTGGTTTACCAATTTCTAGAACTCCAATTTCTATACAGTGAAAGTAACATGTTTTTGTGCATAGTCAGATTTATACGGAGTGGGAATTTGCAGAATAACTTCTTTGGGTGCTGGGGTAATTTTGTGATTAATACCGCGTTGTAATTTATACGTTACCAGAATAGTATCTATTTTTATGTAGCAAAAATTATACAGAGGAAAATTTGGGTGACAAATGTTTAGAGTTGTAATTTGTACGCAAAGAAAATTCAGTGCTGAGGTAATTTTATGTTAATAATAGTGAAGGAAAAATAATGCATTTTTGCATAGTAAAATCTATACTAAAGTAGATTTGCCTGCGCAATTTCTAGAGCTCGTATTTATATAAACTGAAAATGACATAAGTTTATGTACAGTCAGGTTTATATAGAATTCGACCTTGCTGAATAACTCCTTTCGGTGCTGGGGTAGTTTTCCAGTTAGCAATGCAAGGTAATTTACACTTTATAAGCCTAGCATATGTTTTTATGTAGCAAAGTTTATAGAGAAGATTTTAGTGGCCAATTTTTAGCGTTGCAATTTGTAGTCAAAGAAAAATTAGCGCAAGGGTAATTTTGCGTTTAATAGTAGAGGATATTTTACGTAACAAGAACAGCACGAGTTTCTATGTAGCAAAGTGTACACAGAGGAAGATTTATCTGACCAACTTCTAAAATTCTAATTCGTACGCAGTGAAACAAACATGCTTTAATGTTCAATCAGGTTTATACGAAGTGGGGCTTTGCTGAATAACTCATTTCGGTGCTGTGGTAATTTTGAGGTTAATAGTGGAGAGCAATTTATACGTTACAAGGATAGCATAGGTATATTTTTATATAGCAAAGATTACATTGGCGACTAATTTCTGTAATTGTAATTTGCACGCAAAGAAAATTCATGTTGGAGTAATTCTGTGTTTAATACTGAAGCGTAATGAATACTTTACAAAAATTACATATATTTTTAAATTGCATATCGTATACGGATGAAGATTTGGTCCGCCATTTTCTAGATTCATTTCGGTGCTGACGTAATTTTGTGTTTAGCAGTGGAAGGTAATTTATATGTTAAAAGAATGTTATACATTTATCATAGCGAAGAGGTCGTTTGTACGAAAAAAAAATCAATGCTGCGATAATTCTGTGTTTAGCATAGAAGTGTAATGTATACTTCACAAAAATGACATATGTTTTTTAATGACACAATTTCGTTAATCAATTTCTAAATTGTAATTTTTACATCGTAAAAATGCTTTCATGGCTAATGAGATTTCTACGGAGTGGTCTGTGCTGGCTAACTAATTTCAAATTTGTTAAGGTATCAAGTTTTTAACGAACATTATGTAATACCAATCTGAAAGCTTGACGCATCCTGTGTACTAGCTGTTCAATACGTAACCTTGTTCAAAGCTACTGTCACTTGTTAAGCTAAATATTGCTGCAAGATTGTAGGTGATCTTGTTTTTACAGAGTATCAAATATTTAGTAACTAAGTAAGAACTAAATGTAATTAGATTATGACATCACATGACAGTTATGACATTTTAAAACGGCAGCTGTGAAAAGCAAATGCAGTTTCAAAATGTCAATACGAAGCAACAGTTTTGTTACCTCTGGCGACCGATTGGTTTTGTTCACGGGAGAGACGTAAGCAAATTTTCGTCTTTTCCGATACGTCGTCGGCGCCTCGGAGATGGCACATTGGGCAATTAATTCCGCGAGTCACTCGGAAAATACTGAAAAGCACACTTTGTCGCTCGTCGATTGTTAGAAAACAGAATAGAAGCACCTATTGTGACGTATTTGGGACGGCTCATTTGTTCCATTTCCAATTCTCAGGTGGCGCAAGTCATTCCGAACGGAGTGCGATAATTTAAGGGTAGAAACAAAAGCAACCTAAGATGCAATTAAAATCCTGAGATTTCTATTGGCTCTTTCGTTTGGCCCGACTTTGGGCCTTAAGGCCGCGCAAATAAGCGTCCGTTTTCTGCAGAGCCTTTATAACTGCCTCCTCACATTTTGCTTAATGTTTCCCATTTATAAAGTAATCTTGAGTTTTAATTCTGTACGTCATGAGTCGGAGCGGGTGCGACTAACACAATTAGCGTGCTCTCTGAGAGAGACGGCGAACGTCTCAGAGGCATTTTTCCGCGGGACGCGAATACTTCGTATTATACAAACAGAACTTTAAGCAAAATACATAGTAATTTTATGTATCCAACGAAAATTTAGCTTTCTGCAAATAAGTCTGGTAATTTGGTAAGGAAATTGCTGTTTATTCTACCAAAGTTTGTTACGCTGTGTTAGATAATCTGCAGGAATATTACTCCGCGTTCCGCTCTGTTTTATATTTGTCGTTTTTAAGTTAACTTGTTTCGGTTGACACGTCTGAAAGCTGCGTCGCGATTTTCTGCTTTTGCGGCGTTTCTAAGACACGGCTAATGTGATTATAAAGCGATTCGAACGAAAGCGTCTGCTCTACTTACAGCCAGGCTGCAGCAAACAAAAGAACGTCCCTTCAGCGTTGCTATAGAGTAAATCGATTGAACAGTATCGAATAAAAACTATTCGATAAGCATACACTATTTCCACAATTTAACAAAAATCAAAAACTGTTATCATCTGACGTACAGTACCAAAATAAAAAAAGCGCAAGAAATTATCTGGTTACACACCATCTAAGCTTCCCTCGTCTCTCGTTGGTTTGTCAAACAGACTTTCTCGTTAAATTTAAAAAAGCAGTACTTATTTTAATGTTAATTAAACGTTTAGAATTTCACGTTTACATTGTAAAAACAACTACTTTCATATGATTATTTTAAGTTTACATCACTTAAGGTTGTATTCCTTCTATTCGAATGATTATTTCGATAGTTTACTTGTGATTACTATTCGATTTGATCACGTAGCAAAGCTACTATTCCTTTAATAGTGATTTAATGTTTACAGTATTTTTACGTTTTCATTTTTAGCAATAAAATTGCTTGTCATAAAATTATTGCTTTACGTGTACACTACTTATCGTTATCCTGTTTTCACTAAAATGATTATTTTGTAAATTCTCTCGTTGGTAGTAATCGATTTGACAAAAAGGAAAAAACTATACGTGCTTAAATATCGATTTAATGTTTATAGCAGTTCACACTTTCATTGTAATAGAGAAAAACTGCTGACCATAAAATTGCTTTACGTTTACAAAACTTCGTTTTGATGTCTTCACTAGAATGAATATACAGATAATTCTCTCGTCGGTAGTGGTTGCTTTGATCAGAAAAAGAGCTACTAATGCGTGAATATTGATTTAACGTTTACAGCATTTCACGTTTTCATTGCTAGAAAAAAATGGTGGCCATACATTTTCTTTACATTTACAGTACTTATCGTTCGGTTGTTTTCACTAGAAGAATTATTTTGTAAATTTCCTCGTTGGTAGTAATCGATTTGACAAGAAAAGACAGCTACTAGCGCTTGAATATCAATTTTATTTTTACAGCATGTCACCTTTCCATTGTTAGAAAGAAAAACTGTTGGTTATAAAATTGCTTTACGTTTATAGTACTTATCGTTCTGCTGTTTTTACTAGAATAATTATTTTGCAAGTCCCTCGTTGGTAGTAATCGATTTGACAAGGAATAAAAACTTGAATATCGATTTAATGTTTACAGCATTTCACACTTGCATTGTTAGAAAGAAAAACTGCTGGTCATAAAATTGCCTTACGTGTACAGCTATTATCGTTCTGCTGTCTTCACTAGAATGACTGTTCAGATAATTATCTCGTTGGTAATGGTCGATTTGACAAGAAAAAGAAGCTACTCATGCTTGAATATTAATCTCACGTTTACAGAATTTCACGATTTCATTGTTGGAAAGAAAAACTGCTAGTCATAAAATTGTTTTACGTTTATCGTTATCATTTTGCTGTCTTGACTAGAATGATTATTCTGATTATTACACACCACTGTCATATGACTGAAATCATCCAATGAGAATCATACATTTTTTCAAAATTGACCAATCGCGAACTGATTACCTGATAAGCTCCCTAGGGAAACTTATCAACCGATAAGCTCCCTAGTGCTAATTATCTACCCTGTAGATGGTGTCATAATTAATTAGAAATAGAAAAATTATCGACAATTTGGCATGCACTAGGGATATTACTATTAATAATTTTCGCGTTAGTAGTAATCGATTTGACAATAAAGAAAAGCTAATAGTAGCAAATTACTTAACCTTTGGCATTTTACGTTGTCATTGTTGAAAAAAATACCGCTGATCAAAAACCTGCTTTACGTTTACAGCACTTATGGTACTGCAGTCTTCACTACAATGGCTATTCTAAATTCTCCCATTGGTAGTAGTGGACTTGACAAAAAATAAATACTACTATTGTTTGAATATTGATCTAATGTTTAAAGCATTTCACGTATACATTGTTAAAAAAACTGGAGCGCTTAAAATTGTTTTACGTTTTACAGCACTTATCGTTCTGCTGTCTTTATTCGAATGACTATTCAGATAATTCTCTCGTCGGTAGTCGTTGATATGACAAGAAAATAAAACTATTAATACTTGAGTATTAGTCTCACGTTTATAGAATTTCACGTTTTCAATGTTAGAAAGAAATACTGCTGATCATAGAATTGCTTAACGTTTACAGCTATTATCGTCCTGCTGTCTTTACTAGAATAACTATTCAGGTCATTTTATCGTTGGTAACGTTTGATTTGACAAGAAAAATAAGCTACTAATGCTCTAATAATGATCTCATGTTCACGTTTTCATTGTTAGAAAGAACTACTGCTGATCATAAAATTGCTTTACGTTTACAGCATTTATCGTTCTGCTGTCTTCACTAGAATGATTATGCTAATAATTCTCTCGTTAGTAGTAATCGACTTGACAATATACGAAAATCTAATAGTATCCGACTCCTTAATTTAACGTTGACACTTCACGTTGTCATTGTTGCAATAAAATACTGCTGATTATAAAATTGATTTACGTTCTGCTGTCTTCACTACAATAGTTACTGTAAATTCTCTCGTTGGTAATAGTGGATTTGACTAAAAATAAATGCTACTATTGTTTGAATATTGATCTAATGTTTCCAGCATTTCACGTGTTCATTGTTTAAAAAAAAACTGCCGCGCTTAAAATTGCTTTACGTTTTACAGCACTTATCGTTCTACTGTCTTCACTGGAATCACTATTCACATCATTCTCTCGTCGGTAGTGGTTGATATGACAAGAAAAAGAAGCTACTAATGCTTGAATATTAGTCTCACGTTTCCAGAATTTCACTTTTTTATTGTTAGAAAGAAATACTGCTGATCATAAACTTGCTTACTTTTACAGCTATTATAGTTTTGCTGTCTTTACTAGAATGACTATTCAGATTATTTTCTCGTTGGTAATGGTTGACTTGACAAGAAAAATAAGCTACTAATGCTGGAATAATGATCTCACGTTTACAACAGTTCACGTTTTTATTGTTAGAAAGAACTACTGCTGATCATAAAACTGCTTTACATTTACAGCATTTATCGTTCTGCTGTCTTCACTAGAATGATTATTCTGATAATTCTCTAGTTAGTAGTAATCGACTTGACAATATAGGAAAATCTAATAGTACCCGACTCCTTAATTTAACGTTGACACTTCACGTTGTCATTGTTGCAAACAATACTGCTGATTATAAAATTGCTTTACGTTTACAGCACTTATCGTTATGCTCTCTTCACTGCAATTGTTACTGTAAATTCTCTTTTCGGTAATAGTCGATTTGACAAGAAATAATGCTACTATTGTTTGAATATTGATGTAATGTTTGCAGTATTTTACCGGTTTATTGTTAAAAAAAAAACTGCCGCGCTTAAAATTGCTTTACGTTTTACAGCACTTATCGTTCTGCTGTCTTCACTAGAATCACTATTCACATCATTCTCTCGTCGGTAGTGGTTGATATGACAAGAAAAAAAAGCTACTCATACTTGAATATTAGTCTCACGTTTCCAGAATTTTACGTTTTTATTGTTAGAAAGAAATACTGCCGATCATAAAATGCCTTTACGTTTACAGCTATTATCGTTCTGCTGTCTTTACTATAATGACTAGTCAGATCATTTTCTCGTTGGTAACGGTTGATTTGACAAGAAAAAGAAGCTACTAATTCTTGAATATTGATCTCACGTTTACAACAGTTCACGTTTTCATTGTTAGAAAGAAATACTGCTGATCATAAAATTGCCTTACGTTTACAGCACTTATCGTTCTTGTGTTTTCACTAGAATGATTATTCTGATAATTCTCTCGTTACTAGTAATCGATTAGACAATAAAGGGAAAGCTAATAGTACCAGACTACTTAATTTAACGTTAACATTTCACGTTTTCATTGTTGGACGAAAATTCTGCTGTACATAAAATTACTTTACGTTTACAGCACTTATAGTTCTGCTGTCTTCACTACAATGGTTATCGTAAATTCTCTTTTCGGTAATAGTCGATTTTACAAGAAATAAATGCTACTATTGTTTGAATATTGATCTAATGTTTACAACATTTCACGTTGTCAATGCTTTAAGTTTACAGCATTTATTGTTTTACTGTTTTCACTGGAACTATTATTCTGATAA
Source organism: Agriotes lineatus (assembly GCA_940337035.1). NCBI lineage: Eukaryota > Metazoa > Arthropoda > Insecta > Coleoptera > Elateridae > Agriotes > Agriotes lineatus. The sequence continues at coordinate 62,082 of CALNHX010008088.1, forward strand.
TTCTCTCGTTAGTAGTAATCGAATTGACAATAAAGAAAAAATAACAGTACCAGACTACTTAATTTAACGTTGACATTTCACGTTGTCATTGTTGGAAGAAAATATAGCTGTACATAAAATTGCTTTACGTTTACAGCACTTATCGTTCTGCTGTCTTCACTACAATTCTCTTTTCGGTAATAGTCGATTTGACAAGGAGTAAATGCTAGTATTGATTGAATATTGATCTAATGTTTACAACATTTTACGTTATCAATGCTTTACGTTTACAGCACTTATTGTTTTACTGTTTCCACTAGAATTATTATTCTGATAATTATCTGGTTAGTAGTAGTCGAATTGACCATAAAGAAAAGGTAATAGTACCAAACTACCGAATTTAACGTTGATATTTCACGTTGTCATTGTGGGAAAGAAATAATGCTGATCATAAAATAGCTTTATGTTTACAGCACTTATCGTTCTGCTGTCTTCACTACAATGGTTATCCTAAATTCTCTTTTCGGTAATAGTCGATTTGACAAGAAATAAATGCTACTATTGTTTGATTATTTATTGATCTATTGTTTACAACATTTCAAGTTATCAATGCTTTACGTTTACAGCACTTATTGTTTTACTGTCACCACTAGAATTATTATTCTGATAATTATCTGGTTAGTAGTAATCGAATTGACCATAAAGAAAAAGTAATAGTACCAGACTACTGAATTCAACGTTGATATTTCACGTTGTCATTGTGGGAAAGAGATATTGCTGATCATGAAATAGCTTTACGTTTACAGCACTTATCGTTCTGCTGTCTTCACTACAATAGTAGTAGTCGATTTGACAAGAAATAGATGCTACTATTGTTTGAATACTGATCTGTTGTTTACAACATTTAACGTTGTCAATGTTAAAAAAACTGCTGTTACAAATGCTTTACGTTTACAGCACTTATTGTTTTACTGTCACCACTAGAATGATTATTCTGATAATTATCTGGTTAGTAGTAATCGAATTGACCATAAAGAAATGGTAATAGTACCAGGCTACTGAATTTAAAGTTGATATTTCACGTTATCATTGTGGGAAAGAGATATTGCTGATCATAAAATAGCTTTATGTTTACAGCACTTATCGTTCTGCTGTCTTCACTACAATAGTAGTAGTCGATTTGAGAAGAAATATATGCTTCTATTGTTTGAATACTGATCTGTTGTTTACAACATTTAACGTTGTCAATGTTAAAAAACTGCTGTTACAAATGCTTTACGTTTACAGCACTTATCGTTCTGCCATCTTTACTGGAATGACTATTCTCAATTCTCTCGTTGTTAGTGGCCGACTTGACAAGAAAGAAAAGCTAGTAATCCGTGAATATTGATTGAACGTTTACAGCATTTCACGTGTCATTGTTAGAAAAAAAGCTGCTGGTTATAAAATTGCTTTAAACAGCACTTATTGTTTTGCTGTCTTTTCTGGAATAGCTATTCTGATTTCTCTAGTTGACTTGACAAGAAAAACACTACTAATGCTTCAGTATTGATCTAACGTTGCAGAATTTCACGTTTTATTAAAAAAACTGCTCATAAAATTGTTGTACGTTTAAAGCACCTATCGTTCTACTTTCTTCATTCGAATGATTATTTTGATAATTTTATCGTTATTAGTAATCGATTTGACTAGAAAGAAAAGCTACTAATTCTTGGGTATTTGATATACCGTTTACAGCATGTCATGTTTCCATTGTTAGCAAGAAACTCCTTGCACATAAGATTACTTTATGTTTATGGCACTTTTAAATCAATCCAATGATAATTTAGATAATTCGTTTAATCGTTTTGAAAAGAAAACAAAGCTACCAATACTTAAATACTTGGTTTAACGTTTATGGTACTTGACGTTGGCATTATTAGAAAATCTATCGTAAGACTATTCATTTTACGTTTACCGCACTTAACCCTTTTACTTTCATCAGAAGACTACTTTACGTTTACATCATATTTTCTCTTTGTTTGGAATTATTATTTTCATAATTGAAAATAAAAGGAAGCTGGTGATACTTTGATACACGTCTTAGTTCTTTTATTATGTTACGTTGTCGCTACTAGAAAGAGAAACTACTTGTCGTAAAGCTAGGTTACATTTATCAAGCTTTACCGTTTTCATTTCCATTCGAACGATTATTTCGATAATTCACTCGATAGTCGTAACTGATTTGAAAAGAAGACAAAGCTGCTAATATTTCGATACATGACTTAGCCTCTACATCATTTTACATTGTCATCATTAGAAATAAAAGTTACATATCGTAAGACTATATTACGTTTACTGCACTTAACGTTTTCATCTTTATTTGAAAGATTATTTAGATAATTCACACCTTAGCAATTAAACAAAACACAAAGCTATTAATACCTAAATATTGATAAATTGCGATTGCAGAATTTTACGTTTTCATTATTAGAAAAAAAAAACGACTAGTTGTAGGACTACTTTCGTTTAGTGCTTTTAACATGTTTATTTTCATTCGAATATTTTAGATAATTCGCTGGGTATTAGCTATCGAATTTGAAAAAACAAAGCTATTCATACTTGAATACTTGATTTAGGGATTACAGAATTTCACGATGGTATTATTAGAAAAAACTACCAGTTGTAAAACTACTTCGCGTTTACAGCATTTAACATTTTCATTTTAATTCGAATGATTATTTCTATAATTCACTCGCTAGTAGTAATCGATTTGAAAAGAAAATAATCTTACTAATACCTGTATACTTGATTTAGCTGTTATTAGAGATAAAAACTACTGAAGACTATTTTACGATTATCGCACTTAACGTTTTCATTAATCATTCGTTAGTGGTAATCGGAAAAAAACTAAGCTAGTAATACGTGGATAATTGATTTAGCCTTTGCAGTGTTTGATATTGTCATCGTTAGCAAGAAAAACAGCTGGACGTAAAATTGTTTTATGTTTACATTATCATTCTCTTACTTCCATTCTGATGATTATTTCGATAAGTCCCGAGAAGTCGTTAGTAATAACTGATTTGGCAAGAAAAAAAGACTAGTAACACTTGGATACCTGATTTAACCTTCATAGTATTTCACATTTTCGTCGTTGGAATGAAAAACTGCT
>CALNHX010008089.1:0-65206 GCA_940337035.1 Agriotes lineatus
CTGACTGGTACAAGAGGACTCGATTATGGATGAATGATATATGAGGTATACAGTAATGGTGAATATGGTACACAGTTATAATTAGTACTTTTGTTCATAAACTTGTCAGAGCAGTAGATAACAAAAGGGATAAAAACTAGAAACTTTTACAAACAAGTTAAGTATTGGTTCGCTCCCCATCTGACAAGAACTGGTTACAACCAAAAGAATTTGTATATAATTTAACAGAAATCGTTTCCAATGTATGCTTATTTCTATTAAACAGTTTAAAGTTAAATTCTCAATTCGCTCCTGGATCATAGGATTTTAATTATAAGACATTTGCTTAGCCAGGTAGGCGGTAGGCAACCTTGCCGTTATTATTAAACTAATTTCAATATGAATTTCTGTATCGTACTGGAAGTCGTAGGCGTTTATTTATTGTTATGATCTCAGTTCTGACAAATTGGAGTAATAAGCTTTAGCCCACAGCCGATGTTTCCACATCCTCATTCTTCTACATTACGTGAAATAAATCCAATCGATTGGAGCGCAGAAATCTAGTTCCCAGCGCTTGTTAACCTGCATACAGCATGTATTTGATGAATATTGGTTATAAATCATTTCCTGGGCGGCAAGATATGTAGGCAAGAAAGATCACTGGAATTACGTAAGTCATTAAAAAATATGAGCTAAAACGACTTATTAGCCCCGAACACCGCAAATCATTTGCATGCGTTTTTAGTTAATATTATTTAATCGGTGCAAACACGGATGCTTTACTCAGGGTGTTCTAATACTATTTATTTAATTTCGTACAAGATCTTGAAAAAATTTGCCAATCTGCCAGAGAAAGGATCGTTAATTCAGTTTGTATTGTTTATTTCTATTTTTTGTTTAATAACACTCCAATCTGAGAGCTTCAAAAATTAAAAAGCAATCTCGATGCCTAACAGAAGAATTCAGATAAAGGACCTGTATAATATTAGACCTATGTTACATTTTCTCGACTTCTGACGTCATATGATGACCGATATTCGCCCGAAGGCGCCTCCGGCTCGTAAAATGGATATAAACCAGAAATAATAGATCAATGAAAAATAAATACCATTATTTTAAGTACCGCTCGGTAAAAAAAATAATTAGAGAAAACGTGGTATCGACCCGGAGCCGGTAACGAAGACACGTGTAAAACGAACTGTCAAATATCAACAGAGATTCCGAGTAGATACCTAACCTTTAAAAAGATCATACGCAGTTTTGTTGGATATAAAATGCCTTTTCAATAAATATGAGTACATAGTAATTATAATTCTGTTTAATAGTATAGTATGTTATTAGGAGCAACAGCCGAGCCACATAAAGATAGTTTTGCTCCGAATAGCAAGCATATAGTATTTTTTCTTCAAACGTTTTTATAACCAATTATTTACAAATTTGTGAACAAAATTCCAAGAAAATTACTTGATCTCGTCAGCGGCAGATAATATTATGTGCGGCTGACGAGCGGGGGATCGAAGTTCTGAGTCACCTCTACCCCTTTATGTGTCCAATACCCAGACTTTCCAATTCTTCGTGGTTTCCACATTGTGTCTCTGCAAGATGTATGTAGCTTATTGATTTTTTCATTTTGTCTTTCGATGTCTTTTTGGTCTTTCCATTTTTCTCCTTTCGGATAGCGACCAACTCATTGCCAATTTCAGTAACATAGTCATATCAGAGCAGTTGTGTATCTTTTTCTTCCCCTTTTGCTCTTGCTTCGTTTATATCTCGTAATCTTGACTATTCTACTCTCCTCTCTCTAAGTGTGTACTCCATTTAAATTTTCCTAGAAGATTCAGTCACTAATGTTTTTTTGGCATATGTGTCTGATGTTAGCATGCCTTACCCGGTCAACTTTCGTTTTGTTTACGATTGTATGAAACACTTTCATCTCTACTGCTTCTATTTTTTGTTTACTTCTGGCAGTTTATGACACGGATTCAGTCACATAATATGTTAGTTTTGGTGTACAAGGGAGCAGTAGGTACCCCATTATAGATTTTGGTTTTTATGTCAGATGGTATAGTTGAAGCATCTTGTTTTCCTTTTTTGCTGTTTCTCTATCTCCTTATTCAAACTCTTATTGCCTTTTTTCTATATGGTTAATAAATTGTTTTTTTGGACATCCATTTTTTCTATTAAGCTCCAAACCTTTGCATCATATAGTACAATGCTTCTTTACAATGATATTTTTTTTTTTTTTTATTTGGTGATGTCGCATCGACCACTTATGGGTCATTAGCGAATTTGTACAGTTTTATTTACAATTTATTATATACATTTATGTATTTTAGGAAAGTTATAGTTCGTTGTAGGTTTTCGAGGTTTCCACCAAGTGCTTCCACCACATTGTTAGGGATATTATATCTTGTTCGTTGTTGTGCGTATTTTGGACAATTTATAATGATATGTTTGATGGTATCCGGAAGTTGACATACATCACATGTAGGTTGTGGTTCTTTTGTAAGCAGGTAACTATGGGTGTATCTTGTATGACCTATTCGGATCCGTGTGGCTGTAACCTGTGTTTTTCTGTCTTCGGGTAGTATCAGAGTGTGATTTATGTTAGGCATAATTTCCTTGAGCTTTGTTGCACTCTGATCCCATTCGTTTTGCCAGATTTGGTGCACTTTTTGTTTGATGTAATTTTTAACATCAGTACTTATGCAAACATCAGGTGCAGGAATTGGCTCTGATGTTGTAGTGGCTTCCCGAGCTGCTTTATCCGCCTTTTCATTGCCTAAAATACCTACATGGGATGGTATATAGACAAATGTGATTTCATTTCCCTGTGAATCTAGCTGGGATAACTGGTCTTTTATTTCTTGAGCTATTGGATTTGTAGGGTAGTATTGTTGTAGGGTTTGTAATGAACTCAACGAGTCTGTACAAATGACGTATGATGATCCTGGGTGATTTGTAGTATACACCAAGGCTTGTAATATTGCATATAGCTCTCCAGTGTAGATGCTGCATATTTCAGGTAGGCGATAGCGGTACTCTTGATTGGGAGTTATCACTGCAGCTCCAACTTTTACACCGGATTTTGATGCATCAGTATATAGAAACGTTGAACTTATATACTGTTCTTGGAGTTGGTAGAAGGCCTTGCGTATGATTAAGGGGTGGGTTTTGTTTTTGTGAAGTTCGGTGAGGGTATAGTTTATATTTGGAATTTTTATAGTCCATGGTGAATTGTTTATGTTTTGGAGAGGGAGAACAGTAGGATATTTATATTTGATTTCAGTGAGATAAGTATTTATTCGCTCATAAAATGGCAGTTGTATATTTGTCTGCGATTTGAATATTGTACTGTAACGGCGTGTAAAAGTACTTTTATATGTTGGATTTTTAATATTTGCTAAAACGGTGGTTGCATAAGAGAGTGATAGTAATTTAGTTCGTAAGTCTAGTGGCAATTCTTGTGTCAGACCATAGATACTCTTTATCGGGCTTGTCCGATATGCCCCAGTAATGACTCTCAATGCAGAATTTTGAATTTTTTCTATTATTTTGCGGTAGGTTTTCCTGCAACCTGAATATGCGACTAACCCATAATCAATTTTGGATCTGATCAAGCTTCTGTAGATATGTAGGAGTTTATTTGTATCGGCTCCGCATTGATGTTTAGCCAAGGTTTTAAGTAATCCTAATCCTTTTGTGCAAGAGAGTTTTAGATGATTTAGGTAGGTTTTCCAATTTAGATTTTTATCAAATATTACTCCTAAAAATCTGATACTGTCTACATATTGTAAGTTTTCTCCATTTAACTTTATGTCTGGTTTAACATTTGGAGATTGTTTCGAAAACAGTATGCATTTCGTTTTTTCAGCTGAAAATTTAAATCCGGTGGCTTTCGACCAGCTTTCTATTGTTGTTATAGAGTTTTGTAGCAATTTTTGGATAGAGCTTACATTTTTACCTTTTACATATATTGCTAGGTCATCTGCAAATAAACTTACTTTGACTGGAAGTGTGATTTCTTTAGTAATATCATTTATTGCTAGCAAAAACAAGGTCGTACTAATAATTGATCCTTGTGGTGTTCCATTCTGTAAAATCCTTTTGCTTGACATTACACTATTTGCTTTAATGCGAAAAGTTCTATTTTGCAAAAAATTTTGGATATAGGTCAATATATTGCCATGAAAACCCAGAGATGATAATTTTGTTATTATTCCATGTCGCCAAGTCATATCAAATGCCTTTTCAATGTCAAAGAATACCCCAATAAGTTTTTGATTATTTGCGAAGGCTTCCCGTATCTCTGTTTCTAGATTAATTATATTGTCATTGGTTGATCGAGCTTTACGGAATCCACTTTGCACTGCGTTTAATAAGTCGTTTTTCTCCAGTGTCCACATCAGTCTTCGATTTACGATCTTCTCTAGTAATTTGCACATAGTACATGTTAAAGAAATTGGCCTATACGATGTTATTTGATCTTGAGGTTTGTGTGGTTTAATAACTGGAATTATTATGGCTTCAGACCAACTTTGAGGATATTTGTGCTTGTTCCAAATTTGGTTATAGATGTTTAACAGGAAATTCCTGGCAGCAATTGGTAGGTTTTGGATAAATATATATGGAATATTGTCTGGACCAGGGCTAGTATTTTTGCAGTTTTTCATTGCATCATTTAATTCTGTTTCATTTATGGGAAGATTTACGTCTTGCCATTTTAGTGCAGAAGAAGTTATCTGTTCACTTTCTTTCTCTTCTTTATACAGTCTAAATTCATTTGCATAGTTCTCATTGCTGGATTGCCTCTCGTAATAATCTGCCAGTATCTCCACTATTTCGGATTTTGATTTGATGATATCATTTTCATAACTTAGAAGTGCAATTTGTTGAGATTTATTAATTCCTTTTATTTTCCTAACTTTGTCCCAGACTTCACTCATAGGAGTTGAGCTGTTTATGGAAGAAGTGTATTTTGCCCACGATTCTTTTTTACTTTGTTTAATAACAAATCTAGCTTTAGCTCTAAGTTTTTTAAAATTTAGTAAATTTTCTAAGGTATTACACCTTTTTAACTTATTAAAAGCTTGTTTACTTGCTCTTATTGCTTGTTGGCACTCTTTATTCCACCAGGGTACTGGTATGTGCTTTTTTGGTGGTAATTGTTTTGGAATAGAACAATTTGCTGCAGCAATCATGGTCGAGGTTAAATGTTCTACCATGTTATCTACATCTTGGCTTTCTTGTATGTTTGTGTTCAAATTTTGTTCTATCTCATAGGTATACCGCTCCCAGTTTGCAGTGCAAAGATTCCAAGTAGTATATTGATTTGGTTCTACTATTTCAGCTTCTAATGTATTTTCAATTTTAATGGGATAATGATCGCTTCTATGAAGTTGCGGGAAAGTTTTCCAGGTCATCCGTGGAGCTAGAACAGTATCGCATAAACTTAGATCTATAGCCGAAAACTTTGCATTATAAGAGTTAAATCTAGTTTTTTTGCCTGTGTTTAATAGTATTAGATTTGAGTCGTCTAGTATATCATTGATAATTTTTCCTCTAGGATCAGTATATTCAGATCCCCAGATTACATTATATGCATTAAAGTCTCCCAGTAACAAGCACGGAGAGGGCAATTGTTGTATGAGTCCCTTCAATTTTGCAAAAGTTATGTCGTCTCTGCGTGATAGATATATATTACAAACAGTAATTTTAAAAGACAGCTGCACAGACACTGCTACTGCTTCCAGATCAGTGGTAAGGGAAATTGCAGTTGAATTATATTTGCTGCTTACATATGTGGCAACTCCACCACTTGTTTTTCCCGCTACGGTTCTGTTTTTGTGGTAAACGTTGTATTTATTAATTGTACATACCCTATCGTCATTAAAATTTGTTTCTTGTAAGCATATTATTGTTGGCATTTCTGTCGACATTAAAATATTTAATTCTTCTAAATGGGAATAAAACCCATTAATATTCCACTGTAGTATGAATATGACGAATAAAATGTAAAATAGTATAAACTGATATGGAATGTTGTTACAAATTTTCTCTTAGTATGTAGAACAAGTTGAGCCATCAGATTCTACTAAAGACTCATCATCGTTACCTTTAGTGCCTGTTAGTTTCTTGATAATCCTTGTAAATCTACTTTTTGTAGTTCTGGTCTGTAAGTGAGGGTATAGATTTCTTAGCATAAGTACAAGTCCTTCTATGTTGTCCGTATAGTTGTGGGCTATGCTTGCAATATCTTTAACTCCGACAGTATTTTCAAGAAAGTCCAAGAGGCAATCGTAGTCTAAGATAAATTTATTTTCTGGATCCATTATTATTTGTTTGACGGGTTCAAGTTGTTCCTGCATTGAATTTGTCAAGACTTCTGTAGACTTATCTGCTTGCTTGTTTGAACTTGAAGGTCGAGTGTCTACAGTATTAGAATTTTTAACTTTCTTGACAAGTTTTCTAGAGGGCTTTAAGAAGTTTTGATCATCAACGTTTGTCTGCACTATCGCGTTATTAGGCACCGAAATGTCTTCTGAATCGATGAGATCTAAAATTATTGAATCTGCAGTTGAACCTTGGGTTAGTGATGCCTGTCTTTTAATCCCTTTGTTCTGTGTAGTGACTTCTTCCACAATTTGATCGTTTCCAATATTTTCACTATCTAGAAGATCTTCAGAAGAGAAATCGTTATTGGTACTAGGACAGTGTGTTGCTAAGTGACCTGGTTTTTTACATGTAAAACATACCATTGCATTGGTTGTAGCAAATATTCTATATGCGTTTTCTTCATAATGTATGAGCATGGTCTCTGGAATATTTATTGTTTTTTTCATCTACAAAAACTTGTCGTCGAAAGCTTAAAATATGCGTATAACCCTCCTCGATTAGACCTGCACGTAAAAATGACATCGGTGAAACTATTTTAATTCCTCTGCTTAAAAAAGCTTGTTCAATGACAGAATGTGGTATGGTGGGTGAAACATTGGAAAGAACAACTCGGATTGCAGGATTTATTAATCGGCGTATAGGTGTTTCAGTGTTGTTTATTTTTAGACAGCTGTGCTTATTGATGACCTCGTCTACTACAGATTTGTTTGCGAAATATACACAAAAGCGATTATTTGCAATTTTGGATGCAAATCGTATATAATTAGGGTTTACAATCTTACCTAGGGCTTTGACATAATCTTTGTGTGTTACACCCTCTATGGTGTCGATAACGATTGCTTGATCCTTTTTTGGGAACATGGAAGTGTTAGATTGTGCAATAGACGCAAATGTATTATTTTTATTTGTAAGGGATTCGTTGGTAAGGGATAGACGGGAACTCCTGTACTCAGGAGCATCCGGATTAGGATTTTGCATATTGTGAAGGCAAGGAGGAGATAGTTGGAGCCCGGAAAGGCCAACCACCGCTAATCACCCCGACACACTCTCGAAAAAGTTCGCACTCAAGCCCGGCAAAATGATAATGCACCATACAGCTAGAACGTCCGTCGCGGTCAACGGTCGAAAAGCGAATGAACAATGATATTGTACTTCATCTATCAATGTGTATGACAATATGTACCATTTAATCTTTGGTTCACTCTTACTCTGTTCTATATTTTATTTCGTGAGTGTCTTTCCTTGCAGCACTCTGTGCATTCGAGTTAGCCGATCTTTCGTAAATTCCAATGTTTCAATTTGAATTTTAAATAACATTTCAGTGAAATTAAGAAATTAATCAAATGTTGTGGTTAGGATGCTTTTTGATGTCAACGACATTAAAATATTAACGCTCTTTTATCTTGCCCAATAACTCAAACTTTAGCACAAGTCGCTTTAAAATACCATGGACATCCATAGAATACTAATACTTCTGGTGAGATTATATTAAAAACTACTAAAGAAAGCGGCTTCTAAAGAGTAATAACTTTAAAATAAATACCTCCACAACTCAGCGGATGTCAATGAATGCAAAATGCCGAACGCCACTTCCGATAAAATTAATGACGCTCTCGTAGAAGGTATATCTGCAGTTTGGAGGTCTCCCAATAACAACAATTACTTTGTTCTAAAAATGGGCGAACAGGCGGCAAGTTTTCATACAAAATGGAATTCAGTGTCCTTTCTCGACTGGAACGTCTTCCTGCTCTAGCATTTAGCAACGATCGCCTACGCGGTTCGCAGAGATGAGACACGACGTGCAGCTTATCTCGATTCATGATCGCTTATAAATTGTTTTAAATGGATAATGCTGGCATGAAAAGTGAAAAGATGCAATCGCGTTATTTGGTAATGATATGCTTCGTTAGCTCCATGCATTGATATAAAGGTCGTGTTTCATGATAGATGACATAACGGGTATAGCGCTTTGATCTACAACTTTTAATAAATTGCAGATTCCAGTACAACTAGCACAACAATATTAAATTATAACGAAAAGTATATATGGAAAGGTGTATGGCAAGGTTCAATTAAATGGAAAGGTCGGGCGGTGTTTGAAATAGAAAAGAGTATTAAATTAAACGACTGTATCTACCCTCTACGCACAGCAAACCAACACGGACTCCGACTTAATACTAATAAAAATATTTCAACTACTGTAAATATACAGTTTTACATAATTATTTTAAAACACAAAGCCATAGACCCTAGATAATATAGTGACGAGCAAAGAATGTTTTAGTTAAGTGAAATTTTATATTTAAAAATCTAAACGAAAGCTACCACTATAAATTGGAAAGTTTTATATGAATTTCCTACAACCCGAAGTGTAACATTTTAATACACACAAACATGTCTTATTAATAACTGATCTAATACAGCATTCTTGATAAACACGAACAGTTCATGCTCTCATAACTAAACAATAATAATAATAACTATTAATTAACAGAACTATTCTAATTACTTTTACAACATCGCTGCTATGAAAGAACTGTTAAACATGCAACTAATTTATCTGAACAATAGAATAAAGAGAGGGGCACAGAGTGACCGAAATAATAAGATATGGGGCAAATTAGTAAATTAATCTACAACTAGGTAAAAACCAAGATATGCTGAAATTGTAATTGTTAAAACGGCTACCTACTGCGCTAGATGTAACATTGAGTTAAGTAATATGGCACGTTATGATTCGGGTACAAGTAGATAAAAGAAAAACAGTTTCTAAGCCGTAAATAATAAAAGTTCAACAACAAAAGTGGCAAAATAATTGATTCGACGTGGCGTTACAATGCTTCACCATTGTTATGTTAATGCAATTTTACGATTTTGAACTTTCGAACAATAAGATTCCTTTTTAATTTTATTAAGAAGTAGATAATTTGACAGTTAAATGTTGACGTTATTAACCTATCGTAGGAACTTACTTACGCCAACGCCGACTAACATTTCAATAAAATTTACGAGTGCCAGTGGGCAACTCAGAGTACAATAATACAAAACTGTTTATGATATAAAAATAATCCTTACCTAACCAACTCACGTTAGAATGTTTCCACATATTGTGATTGTGAAATAGCCTTTCCTTCACCAATTTGAATTTGTGGAAATAGCCTTAACTTAATCTTCAATAATTGCACAGTCATTTACAACTAAAAAGCTGCTATAAGATAGTTTAAGGACAAATATGTTACAAAAAGAAGATGTTTACATCGTAAAAATGTTATGGTGGGGTCTAAGTTTATCATAACCCTACATTTTAGATGTTCATGCATGTTAGTGATTAATAATTGTTTATGTACAAAAATAAAAAAGAATATAACACTTTAAAGAGCAATTTGCAGTTTTGATAAATTCTAAAAAACAGGATTAACCCAAGAATCTTTAGATATAGAAGACCAAAGTAAACGTGAAGAACTGGGAATCTTAAGGAACAAATTTAAAAAATTGGCAGACGAGAAACAAAGAAGACAGCATAAGTGGGTACCAAATAGTAGGCAACAGGCTACAACAAATATGCGGACTATAATAAACAATAAAGACAACAGATAATAGACAACATTCATTACTATTTTGTAATGGTCTCAAATATTTTTCTTTCGTTTTGCTATATTTTTTTGAAGGCCTGTGTAAACTGTTATTTTTAATAGATTTTCAAGCTTCGTTCTTCCAAACATAGTGATGCTCTACCTTGTAGTTAAGTCACTTTCAGCGCCTGTGTGGGGAACGGGTTGCCTATTTTTATTTTAACTAATTTTTGGGTGTTTTGAAATCTAAAACCGGCACTTCGCTCGTATTGAGCTCTTGCGCGCATCGAGCATTTCCATTTTCTGGTTGATTATTCGCGCCCCTTGCTGTAATGCATTGTCTAATAATTCGCCAACAATCTTTGAAGTCGATCAACACCACAAATATGCGATAAAATCATTATTTCACATGATTTAACCTAGAGGAAATTAAATTGTAGGCCTCTTCCTTCTATGAGCGGTTTTAGGCTCCTTCAGGTTTTTCACCACTATCAGATTTCTTATGGTGTCTAGAGCCCACAGAATATTAGGGCATCAGAAGTTGCCCCATGGCTTTGATACTCAAAACGCAGAAAATCGCGGAAGGCAATCGATTTTGCTTTCTAAATAGCAACTAGTCTTTGTTGCTTACCAACTTAATCATTTTGTGCAGTTTCATGAATTCATATAACACTATTTTGTATTTAATTGTTAAAATAGTAGACGAGTTCCGTTGCTGTAGCGTCCATGGCGTCTAGAAAAGACTTCTTTAATGAAGTGATAATTTTATGTAATTATAAATGCGCTCGGTTGTCGCGAGGGCTTTGCGATAAGCGATGCGTCTGCGGATTACGATTTTCAGTTTCAGGTGTATAATTATTCAATTCATTTTTGCTTGCTTAATTTTCGCATGCTATTTATTTCACGATTTTTTTGCAATAATAAATCTCATTTAGTTTTTATATGTTAGTGACTTAACTTCTGAACGAACCTAGTGCCATTTGCGTAATGTTAATTTTCATATAACCTTTCAACTATGATTGTATTTAATTGTTTTCGATAAAAACATTGTGTGCAACCGTTGATATCTAAATTTTATAATGCCAATTACTATTCGTACTTTGCTATTTACCTTCATTAAAGCCGTGGTTTATACTTCTGGCAGTTTTATTGTTTGATCTACCGACACCTTTTCGTTTTTCTAAAATTAGGATTGTGTAAGAGTAGGTGAAGTTTTTTTAGGAGTTAGTCTGAAGTTATCGTTGCCCCAAGACAACACCTGATGACCATTGTATTTCTGTTTAATAACTATGAAAACCATTTCTTTAATCCGACTCACAACCACAGATCGCCCAGAATTTTGAAGTATCCTAAGATGCGAGTCGATCCAAAAGTCATAAAAGGTGAGACAGTTTGCCAGTGATCATGTACTTTTCAGGATAAATATGACATGGTCTGTATGTTTGAGAAAACCCAATATATGTGCATTGGAAATGAGGTCAACTAGTTAATGATAAAGAATGGAAATATCAAAAAGTAGATAACATTAAAAATTTGATTCCGTCAGAATAGATAGAGATATAGAAACAAAAATAGAAATGGAAAGAATTCCTTTATCTACTCTCCATGGAGAGTGGAATAACAGTATTAGAATCAGAAATAAAAAATATATTCCGAGCATCATACAGAGTGTTGTAACATATGTAGAAGAATTATAGCAAATGACGAGCACAATTAGAGAGAAAATTGAGACAGTGGAGCTACATTTTATGAGAATATGTCTACAACTTACTATAAATGACAGATAAGAACTGAAATTATATGGCGGAAAATGAAAATAATCACTTCTATTACCTTGTAGCGGAAGTATCAACACGGGCAGCGTCCATATATAAAACCGCGAAAGGCCTACAAAGCATCTCTGGTGATCATAAAAGTAACAGAAAACATCGCGAGGTCAATCTGTGCAGCTTAAATTAGCGGGGAACTACTTTTAAACGTCAACCTCCTCACAACCTAGTGTCTAGTGTAGTAAATTAACCAATTTGCGAGTGACAAATTACATCTACGACTTTAGTGTAACAAGGGATGCAATCGAGACCTCGAACCCCGGAAACATTACCATATCATTCAGTTTAATCACCAGCGTTCGGTTTACAACCTCCGACGCAGAGTGTCTGCCTATCGTCTGGCTCGTGTCAAACTCGTAACTTCCAACTCAACTTCGTTAACATAGCCTGTCGAATTATCAGGTCGCTTAATTGCTAGTGTTTTTAGTTATTTTAATCACGCACACAACATGAGTATTTGTATGTCCGGCTACATAAGTATTTATGTGTGTGTTCCCTAATTAATTGTGCTTAAATAGAGTAACGGTTGTTGTTTTCCATAAAGTGTTATAATATGCAAAATGTCACAACCACAAATCTCTAAAATGGTATGGACACGCACAGCACATCGAGTTGGCCAAAAAGTATTCTAGAACGGTCCCCACTAGGCAAAAAAAGAGGTGAGCTAGCTTCTAAATGGTATATTTTAAGAATGCAATAGACGAGAAAGAAAGAACAAATGTGGAATCTGAGAACCCTTAGCAAACCAGGAAGCAATTTCAAAAGAAATAGTAATTTGTATCATTTAAAGCTGAAGCCGTGCTGACCTGCTGAAGCATACCAGATTCGAAATATAATCAATTCACACATCGTTTCATAAGAGTTCGAGCTAATTTAGTAAAAAGCTAAATTATTGCCTCATTTCACCGATATCATTTTTCAAATTAAAATCCCATAAATTATACGCAACATTTAAAGGTTCACAGATATGCTACACCTTGGTAGTAAACTTATAAATTGTACCTCTTTGTGAATTTTATAACAGATAAAAACGAATGTAAAAACCAATGTATTTTAGTGTCGTTTCTGGAGAAGACAACCATATAACTTTAAAGATCATTAAATTGCATGAATCGTCTATCCTGACATCCTACTTAGTGGCATAGCTCACCTCAGGCTACATAATATTTCTTTTAATATGGCAATCAAATTGATTTTGACAGCAGCTCAATGTTTTTCCAAAACAATAAACACCCTTCTAAAAAGTAAAAGGCGTAAATTATGAAACCTTTAGCATGCAATAGTCAGTCCTCTATTCGTTTTTTGCAGGTTCTGTAAAGTCTAATATGGTAAGAACAGGCCAAATCAGTGCAAGCAGGAATGCTGAAATGGTAGTAATTAGAACTATCTATTTCCGATTTACGAGTTGGTTAATTAAAGGTTACATAATGAACTCGCGGCAACTCTAGACGTTGTAATTATACGTGTGAGGTAAGTGAAAATAATTTGGCCTCTAAAAGGCGCGCTTTATTCGATTTATATTTTAAAGTACTATTATTTGGTCTAATTACTATCCTGAAATATGTTCGATGGCCAAACATTACCATAAAATTCGAATTAAGCCTTTGCTCCCGGTCAGTTGTAGAATTGCCGCAGTTTTTGCCACTACATGCGGAATACTTTTATTAAATGCTTGTACAACCCAAATAAAATAAACAAGTACGCCCTACCGTTTCCAATACAGATAATTGAAAAACATGAAAGAACAGCCCAGTTTCTGACAGTATAAAATGTCTTATGTTCTTCAGCAACACTTAAAACTGCATCAACTGTAATGAGATCTACGACGAAGTAGCATTACATATGTTATCTTCATCGGTGTTGCTACAGACTCTCAACCAAATTCATTTTAGAAGCGTTGAGAGCTTTATCGCCGCACTATTTTGATATAAAAAAATACATTGAACCAGAATTTATTGATGAAGATAAAATATTGAACAATACACGTTTGCTTGTGGCACTTAACGAGACTCGTTTGATTGCCGCAAAACTCGCCTCGTTCTGGCAATCAAAGTCGTTTCGTTAAGATGCTTATAATCAAACTTGTATCGTTAATATATATTATCTTCATCGGTGTTATAGATTATCTATCAAATTAATTTGGGTATCGTTAAGAGCATTTTTACCGCACCCAGTGCGGTTTATAACATTGTAATATCCACTACCGTCTTTTTTTTACAAAGCAAAGAATACATTGAACCAGAATTTATTGATGAAGATAAAATATTGAAAAATACACGTTTGCTTATGGCACTTGCCGCAAAACTCGGCTCACCGTCTCGTTCTGGCAATCAAACCCGTTTCGTTAATATGCTCATAATCAAACTTGTATCGTTAATATTTATTACAATCGTGAATAATTCATTAATTTTTCTAAAAAAATAGAATTTTACAAATTAACAGCGATATTTCGGTGTAAAAATCTAGTATATTGAATGAAGGAAAGGAAAGACTTGAATGTTGTAAAGGTTACTTGTTACACAGAAACTTAAACAGTTAACTATCTGTTAAATGTATTCACAAACCTTGTTTAATTGTATAACTTTGTACCACAACCAAAAACAAATCAAGCCTACAGCAGAACTTCCCGTAAGAGAAGCAAGAATTAGATTTTCTAGTAAATACGACCATTCACTATTTTAACAAATAAAATTATAATTTGAGTGCTGCTATGGTGAGTACGTGTTTCCAGAACCCAATGTAAGTAAAATCTGCAAACAGCAAATACTGTTTATGATCTACAAATTACAGAAATATATGAGTAGTTATAATAACAATTACGCATGCGTTCAAAACAGGCTCACTTAAAACTTAAACGTTCACTTACTTATTACTCGACGATTGCTGATGTCGAAGGCCGAAAGCTCCTCAAGTTGATGTATAGAGAATAAATACCATAAAGGAAACGTTTATAGATCTTTTCCTCAGTGTGCAATGTGCAAACAACCGGAATAATATTATTGCAAGTGTAAAGTCAAGTATACATGTGTAGATATAAACAAAAAGCATTAAAAGCGTAAATAAAAATAAAACTGAATAAATGGTGTATTCGCTGTTTTCTCCTGCCAGTTCAAGACCTTCCTTCACAGCATCCAGCCACCTTCTCCTGGGTCTTTCCCTGCCTCTTGTTTCCACCAGTCCTCCTGATAAAACCTCTTTTGCTACTTGTTCAAGTCACTCAATGACCTATACGTCTTATTCCTTGTTTCTTAATTATTGTCCCCATACTCGGTTCTTCATATAAGTTCCTCATTTGACTTTCTTTCCCAATTTTCTTCTGCTTCTTTTTCTCCAGATATTCTCCGCAGTATCATCCTTTCCCATATTTCAACGGTTTTTTGGTCTACTTTATAACACCCTCATCTTGCTAGCATAAGTTACGGTTTATTACTTCGACTTCTATTTCCTCTCTATTATCAAAATTATTGTATGGTATCAAAGGATCCAAAAACATAAAACTTTAACTTTTTCACAGCTGGGTTCCTTCTCCTGCTGCGGTCCTTCTGCTTCTTCACATTTTCTCATCTCCGTGTACTTAGTCTCATCTTCGTTTATTGCCAGCCCTCTATATTTTGGCTAGATTTCTCATTCCTTGCTATTTCCATTAATTCTCTTTTCGATCTTGCTAGTAATGTTACTTCATTATCATATTCTGAGAGTTGGTGACCTTTGCTGTCCCTCCTCTATTTAAACCTCTTTTTCTTATTAGGTTTTCCAACGCTAGATTAAATAGTGTTAAAAATGGAAGGTCTCCTTGTCAAGCCGCTTCCTACTGTAATCTTTGTGCATTGTGAACTTCTTTAGCTACGCCGGTATGTCTAGTTCTTTCTACTTTATGTTCATAGTAATGAATTTGTATTTGCTTTAGCGCAAATATTTGATCGGTTGCTGATCTATTGGGAGTATTTTATATACTGTACTTGTAGATTGGGGTTACTGTTGACTTGTTTCAACTTTCTGGTTTATTTCTCCTGCATTATTTGTATTTATTTGTGTATTTGGTTTACCAGTTCTGTTTCTCCATATTTATCAGCTCTTACCTCATTTTCACCTGGGCTTCTGCTTCTCTTTACATGTTTCATGGTTTTGATAAGTTCCTTTTTCGTTGGTAGTTCTATTTCTTCCTTGTTTAATACACCCGCTGGATCTCCATTTTCATTTTCTATTTTATTCTTCTACATTTAAAATATCTTGGCAATATCACTTCTCTACAATAAATATCTAGTTTTGGATTAATATTCTTCACTCGCCTTATGTAGAAACTTCTTATTTATTTGTACTTAGATCTTTCTTTTAGCTCTTCTATTTTGCTTTCTCCATACCTTCTCTTGGCTGGTCACCATATCTGCCTCATAAGGTTTCTTTGCTTTTAGTATCCCCTCTAATGTTCTTATCTCCCTGTATTTAATACGTTCTCTTTTGCCATATTTCTTTCCTTTATTGGTGTCTCACATTCTACTTAAGACCATCCTCTTTACTGTTAGTAGCTCTTTTACCGTTTCCTGTACTATGTTTTTTTTAGTTGCTCCAAGTCTTCTTTCGCCATTTCTACTGTTTCCATCTTTTTAATTTTTTTCTCTGCTGTTCACATCTCTTTATTTTTTCTTGATCTTGAAGGTCTGCTATCTGTTCTTCTTTTTCGTATATATCGCTTTATCACTACTATTTCCTGTCATTTCCGATTTCTTACCAACAAATGATCCCAATTGGCGTCAGCTCTCCTGTAACTTTTAGTGTTTGTTGTTCTGTTGGCACATTTTCTTATATAATCACATGATCAATTTGATTTATTGTTGCTCGATTTTTTTGCTGGAATTGTGTGCTCCTAATTTTAATTAAATTTTCCTTCCGTTGTGAGTATTTTCCACATATCTACTATACCTGCTTATTGCTGGTACATATATTTCTTCTCTTTCGACCATTGCGTTGCAATCGCCTGATACTATCTAATGTGGTTTTTTGGCAAGTTGCGGTAGACTCCCTCCAGTTTCTGCAATAGTCTTATTTTACTTCGTCTTCTTTTTTTTCGGATGAAACGTGATCAGGTTGTTTTCATTTGGTTCATAAGTAACACATTATATCCTTTAAATTCTAAAACTGCTTGCATCAATTTTTTATTTACTAGAAAACCGATCATAAATAATACTAGGTTCCCATAATACTCCCCCTGCGACAATTTAAAATCGGTTATGTTCATATAGATCCGAATATATCAGCTTATATTAAGAGGAAAA
This sequence comes from Agriotes lineatus, assembly GCA_940337035.1. Lineage (NCBI taxonomy): Eukaryota > Metazoa > Arthropoda > Insecta > Coleoptera > Elateridae > Agriotes > Agriotes lineatus. Next base: position 17,050 of record CALNHX010008089.1, read on the forward strand.
AGAAGAAGAAGAAACTGTGGATAAGGCATGTAGCTAAACAATTATATATTAATTACACAAAGTTGTAAACTTAATAACTGTGTGCAAAGGTTCAATACTGGTATGCTTATTTTGATATTTCAATTATAATTTCCATATGAATAATGAAAGTTGTTCTCTTCGTTCCATCTCCAACTGCCGATACAAAGTGAATAGCACCACGGTGTAAAAATTGAAATAAAAGATAAGTGATAGCCGTACAAAATTACATCATACAGGCATTTCAATTTCTCATGGTCCTACGGAAAAGTATCCCCAGTAAGTTATGTTAAGTTATGTGAAACTGACCTGAGAAAATATCCTGTATACTTTTAAAATGGGATATTTTTTTACGTTGGACAAACAGCAAAGAAACTTAGTTAATATGATGATATTGCAATGTTTGTAATGCAAAGAAATAATGCAATATTAAGACAGATTTGAAGAATATTTCAAAGCAACTGTATTCAGGTTCACAAATGCGTATCCAAAATCCCGAAATTCGAAAATTCGACGTTGTTTTGTGCAGTTACCTCTACATAACAAGGCTTGTTTGGCGAGCGAACAGCTGATTAACTCCACACCCACTCACTACGGCGTGACTCGGCACTGGCAGTCACAATGGCAAGAATCAGTTGTCTCAGCATTTGTACTGCTCCAGTATTAATTGAATACGGACTGAACCGAAGGGTATCGGAAAACGAATTGTGGATTTGCATTTGCCTTCCCCTACCGTCAATCTAGTTCTATTGTATTCTTAATAATGGGATAAATATAGGATCATTTAAAATTGAAAACATATAGAAAAAGTGTAAAGAACTAGACAAATCTCATTTCCAATATTCAACTTTTTTGACTTATTGTTAGCAAACATAGTTATTTTGAATTGTGTTAACTACCGATTTTTTAAATTTTTTTATGACAGCCTTTCGTCAGCCAAAAGGTGATATTATAAAGTGAATGTTTATAAATTTGTGTTTAGAAAATAATTAAAATTCGTTTTGTGAAGACATTAATAGAAAAAAAACGTCGATCAGTTTCTAACAATAAATTACATCAATAATTGCTAATTGACAAATAGCAAAATTTGGACCATAAATAAGCTTTTAATTGCGTTGTTAAACTTCGATGCCAGAAAAAGTCAAAAACCCAAATTTATGTGACAGAAAAGCTGCAAAAATTCAGACAAGAGAAGGTCAGAACCACTACGGCAAACGCGACCAGTCAAAAGTGGGCTTCCTGCAGTTTAGAGAGATAGGTTAATGCAGCCAAGTTCGGAGTTTCTAGCTCCAGCACTTTCATCATAATTAATTCCCGCAAACACCAGTCCGAACAGCCGAATACATTAACTTTTTCTGCGCTGGTATGCAAATGCAGATTTTTCACGCAGACAGGTCCGATTAAGTTTACTTTGTCGCGAACATACACACCTGATCACCTTCTTAGCAAGGTCTGCTTTTCAAGCCAACTATGTGAGTTGAAAAACTGATCGTAAGGTGCATATTTGGAGTAAGGCCGTGGCGAGCCGATTCCGAAAGGCCACCAGCAGATCTCCTGGCTGGAAACTCGGAAATTCGAGTTGGTTGCGAGCCTTGGGCACGAAAAGAGGATTAATTGGCTGATCTATATTCTGCTGGTAAATTGTTAGAAGGCACTTTTGGCGGCAGAATGCGGTCGCAGTTTCTGATGGCGAAAAGTTCGCTAATGGTTATTTTTTGCTTTAGCATTTAAAGAGGAATTTTGCTAAATATCTCTAAATTATAGTTGTATATTCCGGTGAGTTTGATAAGTGCTTCGACTATATGAATTTTGAATTCATTGCGTGCAATATTTTTAAGCATTAATTAAAATGGCAACTCGTTAAGATCAACAGCTTTATCCACAGCTTGATATTTTACGGTGTTAATGACATTTTGTTTGTAGTTTTGGTTTCTATTAATATGTTAGTAAACAAGCTTATATTGCACAGCTTTCGATTTTGCCTTCGACTCCTTATATCTGTTAATGATGGTTCTACTTTTGAAAATTTTCCGAAAGTATTTAACGAAAATACAACTAGGTGAATTTGCAATTCGCATATTACTTATAATTTAAAATAAGAAAGGCATTGAACTGACCACAAATTCGATTAAACCGTTCGCATAGTTGCAATTAGTAGTTTAATTAACATATTTCCCGGGTTTGTGTATTTCAAGGTTAGTAACTTTCCGAAGTGAAGCAGTTATTAGTATCAAAGCAACGACAAATTTACTTTAAACTTTAAGCAGTTCTGCTATAAGCAGAATTTAAAGAGTCAACTCAAAGGAGTTTAAACTGTTCATTCTACACGTAAACCTTATAAGTGATCGTTATTTATGTATGACCATAAAATTATAGTTTACTATACCTTATTAGGTGATCTAAAAGTTATGGTACTGCTAGTTTTCAAAGCATTTGTCCTTGCTGGAATATTTAATGAGCTATAATTGCAGATCTTGTTTCGATAGTGGCAGAACTAAATTTCGTTTTTCGATGTAGATTTGATTCAGACTATAAATTTTTTAATTAAACTTAAATGTCTCGTGGAAAATTAGTTCCTCAAATGCCTTATTAAAATATAATCATTATATAAAACAGCATATCGAAGTGCTTTTGAAGACCTTACTCTTTTCCTATTCAGGAAATAGAATAAAGAAGAAGAAGAAGAATAAGAAAAAGCCACAGAAAATAATTCTCCCTTGAGTTCAAGACATTAAAAAGCTCACGAACTAATTGAATGGAATGGTGAGTGCGCACACCACCAATTTGGATTGCCGCCGATGTAGATTAAGATTCTACTTAAATTACCACCGACTTCAACTGCCACCGATTCAGTCGCGGCCATTATGGATTTATATTCAACTAAAATTGCCACCGACTTGGTTTACTAGCGACTTTCAGAAATGTAGGACGAATACATGAAATTCCACCGAATAGGTTTACCACTAATTTAGATTACCACCGGTGTGGATTTACATCCAACTGAAACCACCACCGACATAAACTACAACAGCCTGGGTTTACTACCGACTGGAAACACATCCAACCTCGTCAGATAGCAGTTACTGCACTGCGCCCGAAGTTAGCAATTTTGGAGTAATTATAGTTTCTTTATGCTAATAGCCATTGCGAGGCTTCATATTTCGCTACAAAATTGTTTATGCTGTAATAAAATGTCAATATTGTTTTAACTCGAACACTGATTTGAATTATTTCGAAATTATAACTTATACGATTTTATTTCTTTACACTGTTTAGAGAATGGCGTATTTTGGCCGGGTTTGTAGGGATGTTGTATGCCACTAGTCTACTGCAACTTCTTACGTTGAAAAAATCGGGTCGCTGGTATTGTCGTTCGGTGGTGTTTTAGTTCGATGGCAAATTAGACAAATTTACTTCAGTCGGTAGTAAATCCATGATGTGATAATTCGTCGTTGTAGTTCACTCCGTAGTTAGTTGGAATCGCAAATAAATTCAGATTGTGGTAACAAACATTTGACACAAAATCGGAAGTTAAAACACTTGGTGGTAATCCACATCGGTGGTATTGTATACAACCCAAATGAAATGTTGTGAAATGTTCTTGCAAACTAATTCCCTTTATTACACATTAGTCTACGATTTTTAATTAGACCAAGTGGATTCTTTATAAATCGATATTTTCAAAATCTACAGATGCATGCCGTGACGTCATTGCTCAAGGTAGGGTTGCAGGTCGTTTTATCACAGTGAAACGATCTCCGTATAACCAACATATAAAACGTCATATGGTAAATGGAGGGTGACTATTAAAGCACGTGCTGCTTTTGTTGACTAAAAATTGCTTTAGAAAGTGTTCTGGGCAAGCGCATTATATTTTCTATAATGCTAATCGTTTCCTTCCTACTGTGCAGATTCGTAATTATTTTAATATAATGCTATTAATTCCTGAGAACTCATTCCATTATTACAACACTATGAATGTCCGAGGAAGCAACCCAGCGTCTTGCACGTCATCTTTCGTGCTTTTAATGCTTTTGTGCCGTTTATAAACGCTTGTTCTAGACACATATTGTAAATCCTAATTAATAATAGAAAATAATTTATTCAAATTCAACAAAATACGATAATAATTCATTGTTCAAATTAGCATTTGACACTTGTTCCACGAAACGTAAAAATCACAACGGCACTAAAAAATTGATGTATTAACGCATGTAACAGAAGATTTCGTAAAAAGTCGTTGGTTGCGGATTTACATTAAATAATATTTTCCACTCGACTATTAGTCGAGACCATAAATAACCCAAGAGGAAAAAGTGACAAAAATGCAGAATATCAGTTGAGAAGAATGCCGGTATGCTGCCATTAAAGAGGCATTACTTCACAAAAAATATGTTACCTCTTCACATTCGAACAGTTAATACAAATGACAAATTTCTTAAATAACGTAAGATCAATAGCAAAGCTGGATATGATTCAAATCACTCCACATCCAGGATTCGAACCCTTTTTGACGATTAGTAAGAAGTATTCCAATACTTTAGTAAAAAGGAATCGTAAACCGGGTTCGTTAGGCAAATAAAAAAAATCGTATTCGAATACTTACTTTTTGGATCCGAATAATTTTCGGTGATTCGAATCAGTTTTTTATGACACCGGGAAATCTCCCAGTGGGACCCGATGCAAAAAGCATCGTCGAGCCCAATTCTTTGTTAAAATGTATATTAAGTAACTTAAATATTACAACCAAGTAAAATTGATTGATTACGATTTAAGGTTCATAAGTAAGACTAATCTTACAATAAATCACAGAAATTGTTACGTGTATAAATCATAATTAGCGTTAGGATTTATTTTGTGCATAATTCGTGGTCGTGTAAAGGCTCCTTTATTTGGACACCCTGCACGCAGCTTTATTAACCGCTCGCGCTGTCTTGCCCTGATATTTGGTTATCTGCATTTCCGGCAAGCTTAATTAAGTAGTTTTAGGATGTTCGTTTTGTTTTTCGTATTTCTAATCGCTTATCTAATCGTGCAGGCAACTTCTGGTTCGCCTTCTTAGATATGAATCCTCTTGTTGCGACTTGAATAGCGTCCCTTTTAGTGACATGGCAAAATGCATGTAGTGATCGTTCCCGAGAAAAGCCTGATTCAAAGTGAGTTGGTTACTTTATTTTTGGTGGTAGCGTTGTACATTGTAACCAACTGCGTTCGGCATTCTTAGCTTTTCTTCATTCGGGAGTTTTGAAACTACAGCGATTTTGCCTGCTTGGGAAGGCGTGAATTCCCTCTTGCTTCTGAGAGCATGATTTGATTTTGGGCCATATCGCCTGAGTGATCTGCTGGTAACCGCTGCAGCACCCTCAATCTGCGGCAGCATAGCTGTAAGAGCCCGTTTGGAGGCTATTTATTTCAACCACTGCAGATGTCGGATCTCTCAGATAGTAGAGGACGACCATTAAGAGTAGTGATATTCGTACCGCAAGAAATGTAGAGAAATTAAAGCTATTATTAGTTTGTAATTTTACATTTTACTTTCAAATTTCTTGTGAGCGGGTTTTTAACAAAACAAAAATAATTCTCAACATACTGAGGTCTTTGTTAGACTAGGAAGGTCTGGGTTAGTTTAATTTAACACGCTGCTTAATAGGAATTAATGAAGTAGGTACCAGAAATCATGCAAAAGCTATTTCCCACGCTAAATTTCGATGACCAGGTTTAGTAGTTATCAATTGGCATATCTCAACAAAATGGTAAATCAAGTGCGTGCATACGCATGTAAAGTTAAAGTTAAAGTTACGTAGCAGTCAGACAAATTAAAAATACAACGTGAATTTGTAATAGTAAAACCACGACTATTAAATTGTCAATATGGACGTCTTCTCTAAAACACAGCGCACCAGGCTGGATGTAGGAATACACCTGGAAACTTTATGTTTCAGGTCCTCAGATGACGAAAACCATGTTTTCTCAATTTCGTCAGTCTGTCTGTCCGTCTGTCTGTTGGCGGTATAGCTCAAAAACTATTTATTGAAGATATACGATTATTTGCATGAGCATTATATGCTCAAAACCGAATATACTTTCGGACAAATATACATAAGGTGAGCACTATAAAAAATTAAATGTTGTCTATTTTTGCTCAAGATTATATAAAAGTAGTGTTTTGCATATACGTAGGTTAGGATTTTACCCTTGACGAAAATGGAACCCTACAGATACAGGATAAATGTTGTAAAAAGGACAAAAATGTGCAACGATCAGCACGTGCTACACGTCCTAGATAAAGCAGCCGCAAGCAAAAAAAAAAGAAAATTTTCGTCGCTGCCGAATGGGACTGGCGAGTTGAAATTGCACTGAATTTGAATCCCATAGGCTGCAATTCGCATTACCAAGTGTTTCCTATTACTGTTTCGATACTACTGGGAACTTTAAAATATTTTTATCGCTATGTGGTGCGGTCTTACGAAATAAATTCCGTGTAAACCCCTCTACAGATTTTTTTCATGACGTCTTAGAAATCATCGTACCACCCCAGTTGTATCTACCCAAAAATGATAACCCTCCAAATGTCCCACACTCATGCCACAATAAAGACTGTTGAGCTACGTTGAGTAGAAAAGGTTATGACAGTGGCTAGGAAGCCATAAAAAGAGTTACGACGAGGACTATTTTAAAAAATTCGGGAAATAAACACGATACCTCAGGTGAAATGGATAGAAGACAATGGACCTTTAAGTCTAATTCGAATGGCGTTTTTACAAAAAAAACATCAAGGTATTCTAATTATTTAGCATATTGGTGTTCTAGCAGCTTTTTATCACCCGGCACCGAAGTTGTTGATATTTGCATCGCGCTGCATTTGACCTATGCAGCGGCATTTAGCATCCAGAACGCTTAGCTCATCCGACTATGCAGCATTGTTTTTCAGCTGTAATCGCGGCAGTTAATAACAGCAGCAAACGATTTTCCTAATTGCAGGGATCCAATAAATAAATAATAAATCAAGCCCCGGGGATCGGATACAATGCGGTGCAAGCATCCGGTGTTGCAATAGTGCAGTAGAACACAGGGCTGCCTTTGTTCCAGCAAAGAATCAAAATCCTTGGCTAAGATGCATATCGAAAAACTAGGTTCGCACTATTCCAAGATTTGGAGGCCGCCCGCGATTACGATTGTGCAGCAGCACACTTCATAGCCACCTACTCCTGCACGATTTATGACATCAAGATAGCGCGAACACGTATTGTTCCAGCTCGTGCGCGAATTGTCTGAAATGCTAATTGCTTAACGCCGAAACTTCTCATAGCGCTCGCGACACAAGTTGCTTAACGCGCTTTTCGACATGCGTAGCTTGGGCGACCTTTTGTGCGCTTGGAGCTTAAGTGCGTGAGAAATACTGTAGGAAATGACCAGCCTTGACACGTTGCTTAGGAACGATGAATTTTTGTCTACTTCTTGTAATAGTGCAAGGAACTGTAGCAGCGCAAGATATTATGACATAATTTCTCATAAAAAAAAACAAACAGGATCAGGGTGTTCATTCTCAAACTCGAACATAGGAATTTAACATCGTATTGAAAGTTTTGCTGATCTTGTTCTCCAATTCAACCTACAAGATCATCAAATGATACTGATAATACTTAGAAACGTAGCACATAAATAATGGAAAAATACCAAAGAACCGAATGCACAATGTTGATTGCCTATGTTCGACTATGAGAGTGGACACCCGGTGTACGTACAGTGAAACTTCTGTTAACGACACTTTCATTTAACGGAAACCTTAATTTAACACGTATACGAGTATTTACAGGCAGTTTTACCTCCCTATACTAATATGACCGAAAAAGATTTTAAGTACTTTTCTTCAATTAATCTTAAAGATCGGGAGCGTGAATTGTGAAACACCCTGTTTCTAATCCAACAGCTAACAACTAATTCGAATTCCGATCGGTCGCTTTCCCACAACACGGACAATCGTGGCGTTTTAAATAACCTTATTCTCTCTAAAAACATCTAGAACCTTTAAGCGGGTCGTTAATTTTCACCGATGCTCCCTGTTTGGAAAGTGACGCCGAATGATACACGCTTCTGATACGCCTATGCTCAAATAGGTTAAAGGTGCATTTAAAATAATCTATTTTTGTTAGTCCCTACAAGAATTCTCCAGTCTAAAACATACAATTGTATGCCATAACTTGAAAATAACCAACTAAATTTTAAAGATCTATGAAATAATCTCATTTCTTACCTACAATTGTTTTCCTTTATTTAAGCGTTTGTCTTTTGTTTTGATTTCTATGATTTACAGAATAAAAAGATCTTTGCTCTATAGTTTATTTGGCGTAGTATCACCTTTCTGGTGTAATTTTGAAATATAGCGTAGGGTTTAGAAGTATTTCTAACAGAAATTAAATACAGAAGATCTAATTTGGTCATTTAGGAGCTTAGTTGATACGAGAATTTTTACCGTGTTAAAATGAAGCCTGCGCCTACTAAGCTCGGGAGGATAGTTCGGGTTCGACTTACCTTAACAGGTGATGAATTAAATTAAATCGCGCAAGTTGTTCTGTTCTACTGGCACGTAATACGTGACTTAATAAATTACCTAAATACTTTAATTAAGAAATAATTACTGTAGTTGCTGCTAACAATGCTCCGAAAAATGAACGCAACTATACAGTAGCAATTTCTTTACACGAGCAATTTGCAATAAATGATTTCCCTGACTGATTCACATTTCCTCAAATTAAATGTAGGTTTCTTTAAAAGAGGTCAAGTCTATTCAGACAGCTGCAAATATTTTCCCATACTAATTCAAATTATACCAACATTTGTGGCAGCTGTTCAATATGAAATTAATTTCCTAAGCTCTGTGGGTCCAGTGTAAAAATCCGGCTAGTCCAGCAGCGACTCAAGCTGGCTATAGTTCAAAAAGGTGATCCTGAATTGGTACGATTTAACACTGTGCAGCCCAAACCTTTTATACAAATACCATGGTGGACTTAGCTGGACTAGTTTCCAGGTCGCAACGATAGCGGAACTTAACTTCCAAAGACAAATACAAAATCGTATTATATTACTCCTAATCAAACATATATAAAATTGAAAATACCGTGTACTGGCCGAAATTACAGCAGAGGTTATTTCAACGAACCCTCCTCCAAAACTAGTCCTCGACGCTGCATTAACAATCGTCTCCACCTGGGATCAACTACAATTTCTCCAGGACCTCCACCAGCAACCAACTCCGGGAGGCATCCTCAAACTCGATCCTACAAGATTAGGACTTTCTAATAAGTACTTCCAAAACTCCGCAATAAAAAAGGCTATAGCAAAAAGACTCTTGCCAAAGCTCTGCCTATTTTGACTTGAGAAACGTAGCCCGCCACAAGCTTCAAGCTTACATCGATCAAGATGAAATTATCCGAGCTCACAATCTCAATAGTCAAATCTTTCCTTTGGATATTGTCTCAAATATGCATGACCATCTTACTCTACGGGAGCGAGGCGACTTCCTTAATTACTTCAATTCATACATAACTAGTCCGACCATGGCGGACCAAGTTAATCTCCGAAAGGCGGGAGGAAAAACAAACATCAATATTGTCAAACTTAAAGATAAACAGTGTTCAACGGGCTTCAAATCTGGCAGACGGAAATATAACTGAAAAGCGCAAATTAACTGTCTTATATTTCGAGAACAAAATGGTATGTGGAGATGATCTTCTGCTTAAGTAAATAGTGCAGCTATGAGCTAAGAAGATGAAGATTTAAAAAAGGTATTCGAATCTGGTACCAGTGGCAGTAGCTTGTTGCTGTCTAAAACTTTTTTATCACCTGCGACAATCTTAAATCTTCTCAAGGCTAATTAGTAGAATGGATTTTGAACAGTATGTGCTTATTTATAAAAGCAAAATCAGTAGTTACGGTGAGAAATGCTTTAGGGCGCCACCATGATGATTTATTGGCCGGTGATATAACGAGTACACTTCACCACGGAAAACCTTGCTTACGGCTTCAGAAAATGTGGGTGCACAATGCGCGGAGTCGTGCGTACATGCTTCTATTTTGCTCTAAAATGAAGCTGCGTCACTTTTCTATACTGCATTTTGCTTCACAAGAAAACTAAACGTGATTAAATATAATACTCGTGTATTAAACACAAGATAATTTCAGTTCTGGTCTGGCCAGCTGCGAAGGCCTGGTGTTATACTCATTTTCTTTCGCGTACAATTTCAAGCGCGCGCCGCTGCTCTTAGACCGTTCGAAGAGATGATTTTACGTGTAATAGGAAGCAAGTGAGGGACGTATGCAGCTCTTCGCTCTTCATCCGCAGCAAGGTCGCTATTTGAGAAACGGGGGCTTTTACTCGGGTTGTTCTCATTTTGGAGAGAATTGATAGAAATCAAGCGAACCGCACGTGTGTGTATGGCCGGTTACGTGTTTCCATTTTCGTGATGCCACAGCTTTCGGAAATAATTCCACGGTTGTGAAAACTGTTCGGTTATTTTCGTATAATTAAAACATCTACAATGCTCAAACCCTTGGTGTTTACAAACTAATAAAAATGGCAATGATGGCTTGACTGGTTCCAATAAGTGATTTGCACACCCCATATGAAGATGTTCAAAATTTAGGTCCGTGAAGTGGTCAGTTCTTAAAATTCCAAATACATATAGCTCGATTATGGCATTCAAAATGGGCGGTAGTACACCCAAAAGTGGCGACACAGGACGGAAGGTGAGATAATTGGACTACGGCTCGAACAGGAAAATCTTAACGGCAGCTGAGCGAACGAAACCGGCCAAAGATTTAGACTAGCCTCAGATTATAAGACGGTGTCGATACAATAATGGAGTTGCGAGATGAAGCGATGACTTCTAAATCGGGTACATTGCTTGCGATACCCGGTGCGGATCGAAGTTTGAAGTTGTACGATACGTTAATAGCACGTGAACAGAGTTTCAAGTAATATTAAGCTGCAAAAAGCCGTAGGTTGTCACTAGGGCCGTCAAATACTTTTAAACGTACAATCACATCGCAGTCAAACGAAAAATTGTGAATGACACCCTCACTCGATACTAATTCTCTGGTTTCTGCGTTCGTCACAAGAAGCTCAAAATAAAACCAGCGTCGGCGGCAACCGTATTTCAAACCGACACTCTGATAACTGTTGAAGTATACTATTTAGTTTACATTGTTAATTTTAAATAAGATGCATTAAATGTTTAAGTTCTGTTCTAGTACATACTTTAAAATGTACTTTATACATACATCATGTTTTCGCAATGTGTGTCGGAGAGAGAAATTATTTTTATTATAGGTTTTATAAGCTATACATTCATTTCAGATTACTTTATTACTTGATTTAATAGTACACTCATATTTGAATATAAAAATGCCAAGAAAAGAAGAGTTAGAACTAACAGTCCAAGCTTTAAGGAGCATTACTTGAATGGTAGAATGAATAGGAGGAAAAGAAAAATGAAGAAGCAATAGATGTAAGTAGTACTGATAGGAAGAATAGACCAAGAATCATTATCAGAATAAACTGGGCCAGTGAAATTAGGAATCCACGACAGTGAAGTTGCTATCATATTTGTGGAACAAGTTGCAAAACAGAATAGACAAAAAATCTGTTATGTATGTTCTGGCCGATTGTGTCCCCAACACTTGAATTAAATTGTTTCAACTGCAGGGAGGAAAAAATGAAACTGAATCGTCAATGTTTCAAAATGATTAGAAACAGTGACGACTTTTACAACAGAACCCCTTTAAACTTATTAGTATTTCGCTAATTTTGTCAATTTATATTCTTTAAACAACCACATCTCTATCTTCCTTCTACATTTAGTCAAATGAAAAAAATTCCATAACATTTTCAAGAGTGACTTTCAGTTTCTAGTTGCTGATAAGCTATTAGCCATGGAAAATTACTTCTCATTAATACTTAGCGCTATTATTTATGAAATATTGGTGGTCGTTATCCATGTTTCGGTTTGTGTGAACAAATGTTAAGTCAGTGTAGATTTACTGTCACCCAAGCATTAAGATAACATAATATTTGCTTTGCATATATTACTTAATGAAGAAGGTTATTCCATCAGTCATTAGAGTAAAGTCTACCGCCTGGCTATCTTCAAATACCTAGTAGATTTTTCTTAATAATTTTGCTACTTCCTTGTCTTGGATGCGACAGTAGAGCAGGCAATTAATGAAACGTATTGCTGTCACACCTGGAAACTTCCTAAAAGTAGTTATTTTGCCGGCTTCGACGAGGATGGTCGAATTCGACCTAGAAATTTAGTACATCGCGCCTTAATTAGCGGGCCAAATTCTAGACCCATCGTTTCTCCTCGTATTTGGAGCATTGTTAACTAGGAAGGTAATTAAATTAGTCCGTCGTAGGTTTCAAATCAATTATTTGGATTCCGCAACTTCACTTGAACACGGTCTCGCAAAAAATCGCCCTTCTAATTTTTCTCGCCGCTACAAATTTGGAGAGCGGTTCTGGTTACGAAAGCATTAGCTTGGTTGACCTCGTAATAATTATCCGAAACTGCACTTACAGCATTATTGTTTGTGTGAAAACGACTCGTTTGCAGCGTGATATCGTTTATTATTGCAGTGCCGTTATGACAGTCGCGTTTGTCGACATCGAATAAAAAAGGCATCGGGTAATGACAAAACGCCGTTTAGAAAGGCTCATCGTGACCAAAATGCACGAATTTCGGTCGCTCCTTCGATTTGCATAATAAGAATTGCAAAAACCGAAGACCTACGATTTCAGCAATTAAAAGGAATTTAATCAAATTAAGGTATCTGATAAAACCATACAAAAAAGTGGAATCCAATTGTATATGTAAAATTATACATATTTAGCACGCTTACATGCAGAAGGTAGGTTGTCCACAGCACTTTTAAGTTTAATAGAGCAAATTGACGCTGTCTATATTATGGCACAATTTCTCTAATACGTCTTGCTAAAATAAAATTTGTAACAGACAGTCCTGGGCATGTATTAACTCGAAATAATAAATCACGGGATTGTCATCCTAGTTTGCAAAAAGAATATCCGCCTATTTTGACATATATACCGATTCGGTCTATTTTCCTTCGCCATTAATTCCAGCTGGAACGACAAATTACTCAGCTAATTTGCTGTACGTATTGAGGATCAAGGGCGGCGCTTCTTGACATATATCTAGCCGGCGAGTTTTCTTCCATTCAGGATAACGGCGATACCGGCCCGATAATTGTTACAAACTTTCATTTTTGAAAAGGCACGCGCCAGATTTAGACAACAGGTTCGGCAAACGTTTGCCGAAACAAGCTGCGAAGAATGTTAATTAGTTCTAGTGTTTGTAAGAAGGCCCGATTAATTTATTTTGTGACAATTTAGTGGAAATCGCCCATTAATTTCGATATTTTATACTTAAATGCTTCGGGGATACCCGTAATTGTAGAAACTGCTATAGTAGGCGGCCTTGGAAAATTTAGTAGCCCATTCTTGAAATTGGGGTTTCAATATAATTTTATTGGCAGGCAGGGACCCATAAATTTTCGGTGAAAATTAGGAAACTTTGTGAAAGCATTTAGAAATACATTCTTAAAACGGCGTTTTATTCTTGGCATTTTTGTGCCAAGAATAAAACGCCGTTTCAAGAATGTTTAAAAATGCTGCTATTCTCTTTTTGGTTAAAATGTAAATTAAGATCTACAACTGTTGCACGTAGACATAGTAAGTTTACCTAACACATTCTGAGTGTAAAATATCCTGTAAAAGAAAATTTCAAATTCACTGGTTAACAATTACCAATAGGCTATTAATGGATATATTCTACTATCGATAAAAACTATAGAAGTTGTAAATTTAAGTTTCTGAAGAGCTGTGGAGTAGCCAAAATAAAAAAACCATGAGATAATAAAGAAACCATGGTGGAATAAGGAGATACAGGCAGCAGTAAAAACAAAAAAAAATGGAACAAGACCTGAATAACAAATATGTAACAGAATATCACAAATATAAAGAAAAACAAAGTGTAAAGGAATCAGTTGCAATTTGGACTAAAACTACTAAGGCATCTAAAGACAACCAGCAGCTATTCTACGGAACAATAAAACAAATGAACAACGTAAAAAATGATAGGTAAACCTACTAATAAGGAAAGACGAGATAATGATAAAATGGAGAGAATGCCAAAAACTTTAGAAACATAATGAGAAGCAATACATGTAAAAAAAATAGGATAGTTTTAGGATAGAATGAAGTCACTGGACAATAGGTAAAGCATCTACATGAAAAGGAAGGGCGGCAATTATTGTTATGTATATTACATCAAATAAATACAGAAAAATTACACCAAAAGGTTGGAAATAGGAGTTATACTACCTTTATACAAATCAGGAGACAGTACAGGCTGTAATAATTACAAGACAATAACATTGACCAGTACAGTTAGTAAAACATATATCAGAATCTTATAACGTGCTTGACCTGGTTCGCCTGAATATGGTTAGAATCGATTTCAATATACAACCAATTTGCATGTCTGTGTTCATTTTGATTTGCGGATATATTTCTATAATTAGTTGAGTGATCCATTATAGATTATAAACGCGAGCCAATGTGTCTTGTGGAGAACGCGGTAAAGTGCGTGTGTTCCCATTGCGTAAAACTAGGATGAAGTTTTGCCGAGAGTGTTAGTCTTGGCTTTTTCCGGCGAAGTGTGCTTTAATTCACGGACCTTCTAGTGAACGCCATGCGAGCCAGTTTTGAAGCTGTACACAGAGCCAGTCAAAAGCGAAATTCTTGCAGTTATTGGAAAACTACAGGCGAAGAAAGCGTTGTAATAGTAGCTGGTTAGCTGTACATAATTGCCGAACTCATGCAGACATTGCAATTTGGTTACGTCATCGGGCTGCGCAAGATTACAAGCATCGCCGGGACGAGCTGCGGAAGTCTAAGTCCAAATGGGAAACTGGCATTCGTTAGTTATCACTGCAGGTGAATGATTTTATACTGTAATTAGCAACACAAAAGCCGAAATTATGGCCGGCATCAAGCGATTCATAGCGCGCCAAAAGGGCACGCCCGTACTATTGAGTAACGTGAAGTAGTAGTATAAAGGAGTAATAGAAGCAGCTCTTGGTTGGATGATTTAATAATTTTTAATACGAATGCGGAGTAGAAGCAGCTATTTGCTTCGTGATTTAGTAAGTACTTAGTTTTATTATTAGTTTGAGTTGTTTTTTTACAGAAAAATATAATTATTTGTTGCTGAGTCCGTATAAACCAATTTGAGTAATTTTTTTAAGCTAATACTTTCAACTTAGTATGGTTACAGGTCGACTTCTGGTTTGTTTCAACAGGAGCTTTTCCTAATCGCCAACAAGAGTACATAAAAATGTAAGGGCCAAAACTGTCCCCTTACAGTTTGACGCCCCAATGATAGGGCTCCTGAAAAACTGTAATGACAGTCTTAAAAATAGGTTTTTTAGAACACACGTCAATAAGATATGCACAAAGTGGATTTAGAATAGTAAAACGCAAGACCGCATCTTTGCCATCAGGCAATTAAGGAAAAAGCACTGCAAACAAGAAGGGACGTTCACCTTTATTTATAGAGGAATTAGCAACGACCCAGTAGAAAATATAAAAACTTTATATGTATAAAGTCATGTAAGAATAAGAAACAAAATCAGCAAAGTTTGCACATTTAATATGTCTGAAACAATGAAGTATTTTTAACCTCATACATTTTACATGGTTGTGGATGGAAGTGTAGAAAAGTTTAAACCATATTTAATATTTATTAATGTTATATGGATAACATGTTAATGATAGCAGACATGTAAGGTTATTAAATGTCATAAAAAAATATTATACAGGCAAAGACACACACCGAAGCTGAAGTAGGTAGTAGAGTGGTCAAACCTAATACTCACATATAGAAGAAATGTCATGCACAACAACAGAAACCAGGAAAATAGACTGAGAAGTATAGAAATGAGATTTATACGAAAATAAAAGGGAAAGCAAGAAGTGATTAAAAATGATATTTACAGAGGCGGCCAAAATAGAAGCTCAATAGGAACAAATATGAATAGAGGAAAAGCAATTAGTTGAGTAAGAGTACAAGGCTAGGATTGGGAAACGTGAAAAAGAGGAAGGCGGAAAAAACATGGAAAGAAAAGGTAAGAAAAGCAAAGGCAGAGAAGTGATATGGGTTCGCCAGGGATATAAAACAGTGGAAAGAGGTGTGGAAAAATACATACCCCGAAAGGTAGAATGATTTCCGGATTAAGTAACTAAGTAAAACGTAGTAGCGTTGTTGGTCTGAAATGTCACATCTAGCTCAGAACAACAATTATTTGGCAACTATCACCAGGAAGAATATTCATTTACTAAATGCGTACCCCGTTCACCTTTATTGACATAGGAAAAGTTTTTGATACGACTAGAAGAGAAGAGGCATGGCTAATTCGCAATAATAGATAAAATAGCAAAGATGTGATAAAAAATACAAGAAAGTGATATAAAGATACAAATAGTTATGTTAAAGGTATATAATGCAGGATATTATAAAATAGAGCTGCTAGAAATTACTAGAAATTACAGAATTATGTTACGTTGATAACATGTTAATCACAGCAGTAACGGGCAGTTATTCAATGCCATAAAGAATAATATACCAAGGAAGACAGAAATATAGAAAAACAACAACACTAAGGTAGGTAAAGTGATCAAATTAATACTTAGCTATGGTAGAATACAATAGATAGACAAGAAGAGTAAAAGAAAGAACCAGAAGTGATACAATAAGAAATGGTATCTATAGAGAAGACCTGCATATAAGAGACAAATACGGATGGAGAAAAAACAATTGGTTGAGAAAGTCTACAAGGTTAGGAAATTGAGAAAAAGGGAAAAAAATATGAAAGGCAAAGATGAGAAAAGCAAATGAAAGCGGTGACATGGACTCGTATGCGCAGAAAACAGTGAACGTAGATGTTAAAAAATATGCCATAGAAACTCCTCAAGTTCCGATAATTCATATACCGAACGTCAGGATAGTTTCCAGATTAAATAAACTAGTAAAAGGTAGTTGCATTGTTGGACTGAAACGTCACGTTATCTAGTTCAGAATAAAAAAGTGTCACTAGAAAAAATATTAGTTGCTCAAAATCTGCACATTTTATTTTTTCTGAATTGTTTTAATGAACTCGATATCTTACTTTATACCTCATATTCGACCGTTTTCAGATGTCTCGTTTTTTCGTGTTTTTGTGTCAGGCTGGATTGGTATGTTCTAAAACTGGGTTTTTGTTCTGCGCGGAGAACAAATATCTCAAAAGGGTTGAATTTACGGGTATGAAGTAATATATCAGAAGAAAACTCATTAAAAGAACTTTTTAAAATACCATTCATTTCATGCAATTGTTTTCTGTTACTTCCAGTAGCCGCTTGAAGTTCAGCATTTTTTTCCGTAGCATCGTTAACATCTCCAAAAACCTGATGATAAAATTTCGACGTAAAACTGTTAAGCTACCTAAATATGCTACTTTTATTTGCGAAAATAGCATGTAGCTCTAACATTTTAAGAAATACCCCCCCCCCCCCTATAAACGTCGTTGTCACACTCTGTATTTTTGTTGTAGAGTATAGAGATAATCAAACATCAACCATTCTTTTCTTTCAATATTTCTAGTAAACTTTCAGTTTACTAGAGTGATGCAGGTTATGTGTGGCAAATTAAATACATTAGGCCAGGTCAAGCTTATACATAATTCATGATATTTTGTCAGCGACACTCTGAACTCTTGCATATTAAAAAAATATTGATAAATCGCTGCGTGAATTTAATTAAGTATAAACCTGAGCGAACGTGTTGGCAAATAAAAGAATGTAAACGTCAAACCGATGTTAGATAACCGTTTGTAAATTAATAGCTGACTGTTTAAGTCCCTGTCACCAATTAATTTATATTGCCCCAAATAGTGTTAAGTCATCTAGCACTGCCTCGGTAAGTTAACAATAACAATTTTAGAATTAATTAGGTAATTACCTGAAGCTTTAAGTCTGAAATTTAGTATTCTGCAGCAGTGCTTTATGTATACAGGGGGTCCCATTTGTAAATGTTCTTATATTTTAGAAATGTCGACTAAACTGCAAATTGCACTTTTTTAAATTTTGCAACCACTAATAAATACAAAGATTATAAATGCGTAAATCTTTACTCTTTCAGGATTCGAACCCACGCTCCCAGAGGGAATTTGCTTTCTCAGATCCTTTAATCGCTCAGCTAGGAAGACTACGTAACACACAGGTTTATCGTTGTGTTATGAAGGAGGAGGGTGAGGACGTAAGAAAATCCATAATCCATTCTACTAACTACAGATCAGTAACAAAATATGTTTAACCTAATCAAAGTAGGCATCACACCATAGGTTGCTTATACTAATTAATCATTTAGGTATATACAACGTATTGTTTGACATCATCTTTGCAATTTTGGCTTGTACTGCCTGACTTTACTCCTTTAGTATATTTGAATTCCCGCCAACAATTGATTCGCGAAAGAAAAGATAAATTGAAAGAATATTTTATTTTATTTCCAACACCGGCTGCTATAAGTAAACTCACCCGAATAAATATGTAAGTCTTTTCCAAGGAGAATTTAGAGAAAAAGTTACTAGATAGTTGCATCTTTGCGGGCGAAAACTTTGCTAACCACAAAATAAACACGAAAGTAATTTATATTCCTGTAAAGGTAATGCAGTTTTATTTAATAAGGGTCGTTGATCTAAGCAAATAAATTATAGAAGTTCAATAAACATTCATCTCACATCAGAGCAATATTTAAGGAAAGATTGCGCGTTTGGAAAGTTAACTAGAACTAACAAACATATTTTGTGAACGAAAGGCGCAATTTGTATCGCCGAAACTGGTTGTTATTTTGATTTCAAACCAGCGCCTCATTCTTTACTATTAAGTAAATAACAGAAGTTATTTTAGCATTTGCCAGCGCATACAAATCTAAAAATAACTTTCTAATCCGACTCAAACTGGCAAATTTTGTAACACTTAGGGATAGTAGATCAGCAACCCGCTTTGTTTAATTATTAATGGCAGGTAGCATGAAAAGCGCCGAAGTTCACGGTCTCGGTGAAACTATTGCTTTCGAAAGCAGTCGTCGCATTTGCATGGGCAGACTCCACGGCTACTTTACACAAATTAATTTAAGCGAGAAATGAAGCGATAAATTACGAGGTTTAGTACCATTCTATGGGCTTTTCAAGCATTTTCTCCTCTGCTGATTTCCACGCTAAGACGGCCTCGGATTGAGAGATGAGGAACGAGGCTCGAAACTGCAATTGCCAGTTAGAAGAAACGTCCTCAGGAGCAAACCAAAAGCCGTAAAGCAGGCGCATCTAAGTGTGGGTGTATCCGCAGTTATTACACACTTCTGTTAATATCTCAAATTTGGGTTTGTTTCCAACCCGCTCATTAAACTCTCCGGGTTTTGTATTGGCATTTCTGCGCCTGCTAATTAGCCGGCTTGGAGCTTAACCTAGTTCGAGGTTATGAATTACGGCTGCAACAAGTGTACCGCTCAACTGACTTCGATAAATATTGCTGTTAGTAACAGCGCTGTGGAACTAGTTTGATAAATTTGATATTTGGGTGCACCCATATCGCACCGAAGGATAAATTGCAAGCTGCAGTGCAACGCCCTGGTAACGGCACCTGAAACCACTTTTATGTTGCCGTCTGTTAATTATTCACTGCTGACTATTTCTCGTGTATCAATAGACAAATCTAGGGTAGACACTAGGAAATTGGGCTAATTATAACTGGAATTATGATCGTCTATCAAAATGTGCCTTAGTAACTATTTTCGTGGTGATTAGTAAGTAAGGAGTTATTAAATTAAAATTAATTTCAATGCAATATATTAGGCTGACCTTAAGGTTACAAAACTGAGAAAATTAACTAAGTTTATTCAATAAGACTGAAAGTTGATTAGAGTAATGATACCAGTAAATCAGGAAGAAATAGCTTTTATAAAATGATATATGTCAAAAATAGCCTTGCTTGGCACCAGCACTGCCTAATTTATGAAACTATTAATATTTATTTCTAGTACTGAAGATTTAAAAAGTAACTGTTTAAACCAGATCAACGCCATTCTTCGTTTCCATCTTTCTTCCGTGTTGATATTTGCAAATTTGAGGAAATACAAAAGTTTAAAACAAAATCATAAATAATAACAAAATCGTAAGGGCTGAAGTAGAATGTTTCTTTAGCTGAAATCGACGAACATATGGCGTGATCATGTGTATAACACAATGTGATAAGGGCCATGCCACATTGAAACCACCGGTTCAACAAATTCCGAAGATCAAATGCGTCTTAAGGAGCAGGCGTTCCAAAACGCGCACATCAAAAACCGCTCCATGCCAACCCTGGCGTGTCGAAGTGTCAATAATTAATACATTGTTTTCAAACTTTTTTTATTTGTTTTCGAACATATTATTTACTTGACCTTTAACGAGTAATGGTTTCAGTGACAATATTATATAGTCAAAGAAAATTTGTGACAATTGTTTTGAAAATTATTATTAAATGCCATTTTTATGGCTTGAGTTTGGATGAAAAAACGAACGAAAGCCATAAAACTTATTTACGCACGTATTGCATACAAAACTGTTTGCAAGACTACAACAAAAAAAGAAATACACATCATGAAGTAATTAAACATACGCAACGCGATATGAATTTTTTACAGATTGAAAAGTATTTTTTGACATAACACAATATTAACCTAATCATAACTGAAGATGCTTATCATGAACTTTCATTAAGCGTTCGATACGGTCATTACGCATTCGATACGGCACCTTTGGTTAAAATTTTATAAACGCCAACTCTTGACATCTACAAACAAATAGAGAAATGATTTTACACAGGACAAGCAGTGCTCTAAGGAAATTTTTTGTTATTTTCCCCTAGTGCTAAACGCCAAAGCCCATTTTATTTTCGATCTTTTGGGCAAGTTCGGCCCTGTTAATTTTTTTATCCGCAATTTTGAGTTTTATTTACCTTGCAGCTGGACGTCGCCCGCCAGATCGCTGACGATGCATCGGGGATTTTTCGTCGCGTTTTACTCCCCGTGCCTAAGCGGGGAGACTGCATCTTCTTGCAGCTTAAGTTGGCATTCAGCCCGAAGTGTTTCCTTGTGCTGATTTCTGAATAAAAATCACCAATCTACGGATAATATTGTCCGACCAATAAAAACCGTTTCGTGAACTATCCCCTTGTTTCAAGCATGGTGAATTTCTTCGGCGATAGTATCTCGTTTTGTGAATTCTCGCCCACTCTGAAACCAAGTGTCTTCTACCTCAGCTGTTGCGTCACCGCAGATTTCGAGTTGGATCCCCATATCCGAGGGCAAACGCCTTCAGCAGCCAACTCGTTCTGCCTGTTTTTCCCCTTGGGCCTATGAAAAAGTTCTCCGAGGGAAAATGTTTCCACCAGCTCATCACACACAGCTAACTGTTTAATGTAACTGAAATTGTATTGGATGTTGTAGTGAGTGTTCTCGGATGTGTGATTACATGTGTTTCGGTTACAATAAACGCTGAATTATTATTATTGCTTTCAACTTTTGACTTGTTCGAATTGCTTCTTTTAGACTTAGCTTTAGAAAATCTTTCATCAGGATCATTATTTATTAAGATATTAGCCGTTTAACAACTAATTAAAATTATAACGTAGCTTGTATTCGGAGGACTCTCCCCTCTCCTCAAGGGCCCTTATTTTGTTTTCTAATATCATTTTATATGTAACTATAACCTTTTTCAGATTTGACACATTTAATATGTTGTATCTCACATATATTTGATTGCATTTCCCATGTTCTGGTAAGAATCGTACAGCAGTTAATAGGCAAGTATCAATATCATCCAATGTAAGTCTCACCGGTGAGCGTTGTCGCATACGGTGATCCAAGGCATCGTTTATTCCCTTTTCGAATTCTAGGGGAGCAAGTAGGAAGCTAATTACAGAATTCGTTGCGCTAAGACAACCCAATTTCTAAGTTTTTTTCTAGACTCAACGTATCGTTCAACGAACTCATCCTACTGTCTCGATTGACCCACTAGCCGGGGCAAGCTTGTGCAAAGCTAAAACACATACATGTTGGGCTGTTGGGGCAAAGTAATCGTGCATTAGATTTGGCACGCCTTTGAGAGGCCTATTATTCAAGTAGCCAAGTAACGACCTAATGCCCACTTGAGGGTTTGTTTTGTGCCATAAATACCATTTAATCTTGTGGAAATTTTGAATAAAGGTTATGATTTGCTTTGAGAAATCAAAATTGCTGAATAGTAACGTAACGTGTAAGCATATGGAGCGTGAATTAAATTATTTAAAGCTTTCAACAAACTGTCAATTATTTGATCTATTTGTCTGAGTATTTTTCAATACAGATACAGATACATCAGAGTTGCTTTCATACATTGCACATATTACAAGCATTTATACTTTTTCGTTTCAGAACAAACTAATATGCAGTAACAAACCTTAATCATAAACATTAACGGTTTAATTTGTACATATAAACATCAATAATCATCCAACTGTCAACTTTTCATATTTTCTAATTGAACGAGGCAATAATCCCATATTTCAAAAACACATTTTATCGGTTTAATGCCTTCTAGTGAACATCTGCACTCCCTATGTGTTCACTTAAACTCATCTTTCACTCGATACTTTTATAAATTACACTTTTAATGTCCAGCAGCAAACGTTCACACTCTCTTAAACGAAGTAATAAAGTAGTAATAAGCTTCGGAAACCGCATTTTGACACGAGCTCTTGCGGCAGGATTTCGACATTTTGCGCTAAACAACGGAAGGCCGACTTCGGTTGTCGTTTTAAATTCGTATCATTATGCCGGCATAATTGCTGAGTTTCTTAATTGCAGGGATAGAAACGAAAGCGCTGCAACTTCCCTTGCGCCTTCGCGTCCGTCAAGGATCAGCCGTTGTTATTTACGAGTTGAAATAACACGAAAAGCTAAATTCCATTTGCATAATGTCTAGGAATCGAATGAAATGAAGCTATTAATGAGGAATATTTAGTTAAGCATAAGGAATTGCATCGCGATGTTGTAATAAATTGGCTTTGGCTTAACCGGCAATTTTAAATACTGAAAGTAGTGGTGTGTGCAAAGGTTTTCTCAGTTCGGCTTTTCTTAATAATTACGCCTTGATTTTAAATAAATAGAGACCTGATTTTCGATAATTTATGTAAAATAATTTGAACAAACTGTCACGGTCGTGCAGTGCTGATAACAGGATAGCCTTGCAATTTTACAATTATAAATTCAAATTAATATCTCCAAATCTGTGCTAGTTTTGCAGGATTTAAGTGTGTCAGGTTGTTTTAAGTTTTCCAAAAATTAAGAACTTTTGCTGGTAATGTGTAATATAATATTTCAAAATAAAATCTGTGTGGGGTCTTAACACGTAATTCGTACAAATCTGATGTTTTAAACATAAGTTCATTGTTCTGCAAAACAGGTGATTAAATTATAGTAAATTACAATTTTAATTGCATCATTTACATTATTGCGAAGCTTCTCATTTTGTCTAATTCTGTAATACAAACAGAAACTAAATGGTCTGAAATTGAGCCAATACAGTACGTCAAATTTCCTTTATTCAAATGCCGAATCGAAGCTGTTACAGCAATATTAATAATTTGTGTAACTAAGGCACCGTCCTGTGTGATATTTAGCGAAACATGAAGAGTCGCAACGTCTTCCGCAACATAAATCCGCGAAATGCTAAAAGTTACTCGCGTGCCAATGCAGAATTTACATACACTATTTGTAACTCAAAACGGGTTTTAAAAGTACTTTCAATTAAACCGAGGCGAATTCTCTAACTTTTACGTGGAAATGTCAGCGAGTTCAGCTTGTCAAATTATACAGGCATCCAATATTGTTATTATCCCGGCCATTAAGAGGAGACTGCAGGACACCTTTTAAGGAGCTCGCGAGTTTATACAGCTGCTATTTTCAATCTACTAAATGCTGCTTCGCTGGAGGAAATTAATGTAGACATTTCATTAGCATCGACAAAAGTTTTAAATGTCTTTATGTAAAATGGTTCTACCTTTAATACGGTAATAGCGTAACTCAGCGACTAGAAAATTTCTTAGTTCTACAGTTTATCAGAATGTTTGCCGGTTAATCAAATGGCATTTAATATTTGCTCATAGAAAGTTTGACCTGCCATTTCAGGCTGAATTTTCATGTCACACAGCGTGTACGCTTATCATTTTAATAACAGTTATATATCATGTATGTAGAATAACAGGTGGCCATATGCCGGTCATAAATTTAGTTCAATAAATAGTTGGTAATAACAGCATTATAATTTAATTCGTGCGGAGCATCAAACGCTTTTCTATTTAGATCGTGGTAAATGGCATTAAGTTGAAAGTTTATGCTACGTCCTATAGAACTGTTATCAGCTGTGTTAACGGGTTCTTTGGCAGCTTAACACATTTATTTACATGTACTGTAAAGTGCACTATTTAATCTTCTAATTGACATACATCCGTACCCAGCTGTGTTTACAAGCGACGAATTTTATTCGGAATAATTCCCTTCGTAAGAAGTAACTGATATTTTTCCATTCTACCTCCTGAGGTGTAGGGGTAAAGTGGAAACAATGAGACAGTGAGCCGTTAGTTACTAAGTTTCAGTTGAAAATGTAATGAACAGTTGGCAACATCGTGAAATACTGATGATGTTTCTACAAAAAGAATGTTATGAGTATCATTAAGTGTTTTTGATTAAAATAGAATTTTGACGTTTTACTAGTACTGACATATATTTTGGAGAGTCTGCTTTGTTGCTTCGTGTGAAAAACAGAGAGAAATACTTATATTACTATCTGTTCACTACTGTCATACAGCCCTAAAAATGGCACCACTTACAAATGTGATTGTTTTTGGCGCAACCTTTACTTAAAGCTTTTAAAAAATTTAAGTCGATAGTAAAAGTGGCGTTTTCAGTTACAACTAATTTTGCAAGTTCATTTAAACAAATGTGAGCATCAATAATAATATTAGACAGAAAGTTACCCTACTAGGAAAAGAAAAAGACGATGTAGTAAAATACTACCTAGTTTTTTAATGTAGGTAAATATATTTTCACAATATTTTTGACAAGTACCATTTCATAACCTGTAACTTTTATTAGCAACTTTTTCTTTGCTAAGTTTGAAGTACATTTCAGAAAATATATTAAATTTGTGAGTACACTCAGATTTTTTAATAAATTTTGATATTAACATTTACATTAGTTTAATGAACAGTACGGTGTGATTGCTGAAAAGCACATAAATAAAGTTAAGCAGAGCTACTACATTTTTGTTATAATTATTATTGCAGGTAAATTTTAAAGTTTTACCGATAAAGGAGCCATGCGGGTACAGAGAGACAATTCATAGGGGAAACAGTGATGCGAGTAAATTGTACGAAAATTAAACTGAGTTTTTTACGCAACGTCAGAAAAATGTAAATTATTTTTAATTAAAAAAGATCACCTTTCTAATGTGCTGCTAAGTTACATTTCAGTCCGCTAAAATCCATTAAGGTATTATTCCGCTAGTCCGCTAAAATATCATTTTGCGGACTCAAACGAGCCTGTTAAAGTGTCATTTTGCGGAGCATGTAGGTACCAAAAATATTTTTAGTATTTACATGATATTTTAAAATCAAAATGTTCTCTTATTACTTTGTTGCTATTTTATAAGTTTTAATTAAGATTAACAAGAGGTAAAAAGAAAATGTGCCCTTTTAAAGGGGAACGCTGAGAAAAATAAAACTTGTTGAAATGTTAATTACAATTCTGTGATGTTTCAGTTTAGTAATTTTTAACCTCTCCTAACACTATATTATGATTTACTTAAAACTTTCAGTTAGTTAGTATTAGTTTTTCTCTTAAAAATCGCCTATTTTTTGTCTCATTATTTCCACTTCTCCCCTACTGAAATGTGTATAATAATTGAGAAAATGTAAACTGGTTTATCTACAACTTGAAGACTTTGTTATACATATAACTTCCCTCAGCTGTATGGTATTAGTGATCAGAAGAAAACCCTTGTTAAGGTGAAAATGGTATTGGCGACTAACAGGGAAAAACACCATACTAAACAAATAAATTCAGAGATGTGAACTCATAAAGGAACCCCATTCAGCCATGGTATTTTCTAATTTCAAACGATTTTAAAAAGAAGAAATTTTTTACAAAGATTTGTGAAAGTAAAATTGCATTATAATGTATCTGTGTTTAATTTTCCGCAAGAAATTTTCGTAATGTATCAGATTTCTTAGCGAAAAATTAGCACATAAAGTTCGCTTTAATTTACATTTTTTAATGAAAACGTACTGTCAATATTTTATAAATGCATAAGATACTATGTATACAAAGGTTACACTGAATACAGAAAAAAACAATAACGTTTCATTTACAACTTGTATTTTTTTTATTTCTCTCGTTCATGTTGATATGTTTGGATTTATGAAAAGCTTCCCACATGTACTTCATTGTAGTCTCTCTTTTCGCAATCGAACCAGTACATTTACAGTTTTTGACGTTCACTGTAGATAAAACCTTGGAGTACAATTTACCAAACATTTTCGATCTGTATTATGCCTCACAGTTCGTTGTGAAATTGAGTTTTAAGATTTAAAGCTGTCAGCATATTTTTTTTATAGAACAGACATTTATTTAAATAGGTTTATTTGAAAGAACTACAGTTTTTCGTCTAGAAGATGTAGCTGCCACTTAATCAATTAATATTTTTTTGCCAAAAATTTCCCAATTTAGTGAAAATGTTTACGTCTCGATATTGAAGTAGCTTTTTCAGAACAATTTTAAATGTAGTAAAAACACTTGGTTATTTGAAAAAACCAATATATTTTCATTTAGATAAGCCTCACTGTTTAGATAAAACCTTAGAATACAATTTTCTAAACTTCTTCGTTCTGTATCATGCATCACATTTCGTTTGAAATTTATTCTTAACATTTCAAGCAGTCAGCCATTTTTTCTATACGGCATATATTTACTTAAAAGGGTTAATTTGAAAGAAAAACTTTTTGTCAAAAATTGCCAAATTTTTAAGATTCGCTGCTGAAGCAGCTTTTTCAGAACAATCAGTAATTTTAATTAAACATGTGGTTATCGGAAATACAATTTATTTTAAATTAGATAAGAGAATCTATTAAAACTTTCTCACGTGTTACACGTCTTACAAATTCTTGAGGTTATGTTTTTTTGTTTATATTAATCAATACATTTTAAATCAGGAGAAGATTTATTGGTTGTGATACATATTTTGTAATTAAATGATTTTACCGCTTTAAGTTAGAATTTATACTTTTAGACACTCCGAAAACGTTTTCAACTATAATTGACAGATTGAACCTATACGTAATTTCTCCTATGAAATTGCCACTTGGTTGATGAACTTTCTTTAGTAGTAAAAGTTTATATCAAAAATGAAAGAGAATTGTTATATAAGTGCTATTTAGTTTATTTGATTCATTTGATAAGCAATATTTGATATATTTTTTTTCAGTTTGAGCTTTAAGATTCACATAAAATAATGCAGTTTTTATATTGTTTTTTTTTAAGTTCATTTTCTATTTTTGCCAAGGTGAGATATACAGTGAGTTTAATTTATCACCTTCAAACACCTATACTCTGTTCACTATAGTCCCGGATTGTCAATGTCAAAATCCAATTAAAAACAATCCTTTACATCATGGTTAATACTTTTAAGTCAAGCTATGGGTAACTAGAAACAATTAATAAAGCTACTAATGT
Source organism: Agriotes lineatus (assembly GCA_940337035.1). Taxonomy (NCBI): domain Eukaryota; kingdom Metazoa; phylum Arthropoda; class Insecta; order Coleoptera; family Elateridae; genus Agriotes; species Agriotes lineatus. The sequence continues at coordinate 44,991 of CALNHX010008089.1, forward strand.
CAAAACTATAAATTATAGGTTATATTTCAAACTGATTTAAGCAAAAATAAATAAAAGTTGCCAGGTTACAAAAACCCAGGTTTTCAAAATTACGCTTTTGTGTTGTCCAACCTAGTAGTAACAAAAAAACCAATAGAAATTCAACAGTGCTACCATAAAACGTCATTTTTGACAATCCGGGACCATAGTGAACAGAGTATATATCTTTTTTATTTATTTTACTTATTTTAAATATTGGTCTTGTAAACAACTTTTTCAAACAGTTTGACAAAATTTTTGCAATTATAAAGTCGTAATAATAATAATAATAATAATATTTTTTCAATTGAACTTTGTATTTCAATAACTTTTATGATTCTGGCAAACTTTTTTTGCAAAATTAACTCCTTTAAAGGGTAGTATAATTTGCCCAAATTCGAAATCGATCAAAGAATAAATAGGAAAGGGTGTAAAGGTGAGAAGCGAAACACACTGTATAAGGAATTTATTTTCAATTTGATGATTATTAAAATCTTCATTTAAACCATTTTGTTGGGTGTGATCCGATGTGTTGTCTAATTCTATCTTTTATGGTATTGTTTTTATATTGTTTGCGATAATCGATAGTTATTGTTAGGAGATAGAATAGAAAGCAAGCTCTAGTTAGTTAAATGCGGATCAATAGATCGAACAGATGTAATTTTAACCAATATATTAAAATAAATGTGTGAAAAGTATTAATGATTGCGCGATTTACTAATTCTGCAATTACACATTCTTCATATTTAACTGTAGTGCGTGAATTAAAGTTTAATTAATATCTACTGGTTTTAATTTTTTAAGCTACCAATTGCTGCTAATCTTTCCATTATTTTTTAAATATTTTTACTACCGCACAGAGTATCTATATTGTTTACAACTGCGAGATTTCTGCAAACAGTTTTGATATTTGTGTTTTCGATTCAGATTTTTAATTTCCATTCATTGCATTAATTGATCAAAACATCTTAAGATACATATTTCTACCAATGTCCAAACTCCTTCGTAGCATCTTACTGTGGGTAAATGGTGCACAATTTTTTCGACTTTGGTGATTTTTCGCCCAATTTCACCTACATCATTAAAAAATGCGCATGCAAATCCCGGGGTATAAATATTGCCATAAGTCAAACAGTCTAGCTTAGACCACTTACCTAGCTCTGCTGCTGGATCCACGTGCCGGGGGTGGCCCAATGGTAGACGAAAGGGGCGCTTTAGTGGAGCCATTTCGCAGCTGCGAAGAAGTTTTATTTTGAGCAGCGGCGGCTGCCGCCAACTGACCAGCGCTAGTCCTTGGGAGGCGCGAAGAAACTGCGACCGCACCCCCGAGAGCACTCACCACAACCACCACGAGCAGGCACCACCCGGCACCCCTCATGGTCTCTTAGGGGCCACTCACTGAACGCACTACTTGTAAAGGAAGCCTGTCGGAAGGCCTGCGCAATTCGCGAACACCGCGTAGGGGTGGCTAGCTCTCAAAAACCTGGAGATGATCAAGGGAGGATTAAAGCCGGAACACTGCTAGGGCTAGCCGTCGTTCGCGTACCTCGCGAGGGTCGGTAGTCAGGGGGTGATTTCCTTTCTGAGCTGATCGTTGTTGTGACTTGGTCTCGCACCTGTCACTCACTGGGCTCAATGGAAGTGTGTGTGCTACTGACCGCGCTGTTTGGCCAGACGCTGGTCCGGGGAACTTTCACTCGCACTACGGCGAGGCTGCTGCAGGTGTCACTCCTGCTGATATCAGCTGGGGAAGAGCGGTTAACTAACTCATTCAAGATTCACTCGCGTGCACGAATCATCCTAGGTCGCTGCTGCCCACTCCGGTGATTGATTGATGGTTCGTTTTTCAAGATTCTCTGTCTATGAGCTTTTGCTTACGTGACACCACAACTCTTATAGTGAGCAGTCACTGTTTTTGTTGCGCTCGATATCATGGTTCCTGAACACAAAAGATTATTAGAAATTACACTTCTGCTGCATGTACTCTATACCGGGTGTATGACAAATAATGATTCTCGCTTTAACAGGTGATTTTTTGTCCCAATTTAAGCAAACAAAGTGTATAATACTACATATGTCCGCAAATGCTCCATTTTTGATATCTAACAGGAAATTTCCAGAAAAAAAGCAATTTTTTGTCTATTCCAAACTAATAGAGATATTTTCACCAATTCGGTACTCAATATACCTAGATGAAATGTTTCAATGTCCGATAATTTGAGCAACAAAAATTTAAAAAAAATAGTAGTTATTGCTCATAGATGAAACTCTGATTCTATTCAGAGGAGGATCAATACATCGCAGAAAAGAGTAATAAATATTGAATAAAGTTTTCCCAACTCTTTACTAAAGTATACTGTCTTATAATGTAAACGATCACTTTCCAAACGAGAAGCATCTTGCTACCCACGTTGTACGAGTACTTGAACTAATGCAATCTCTTCTAGTGCGAGGTAAATGGTCTGATATCAGTTAACACCATAAGTATGAAGCTAAAAATTGGTAAACATATACATTTCAGTACGCTGATTCTGAATATCTAGTGTTGAGAACCGTGAGAATGGAGATCGGATGCGTAAATAAGCAGACTACTCTTCGCATTAGGAACAAATCCCTAAAAGCTGGTCAAACCCTCAGATTCAAGGAAAAATTGGTATACAAGAGGGTTCTAGGTTGGTGATTACAAATTTGAAATCAAAATTTCTGAACAAAATAGCGAATTCAATATGGAGGCCACATATGTAGAAAATTATGAAGCTTTGATAAAAATTACCTATATACAAATTTTCGAGATGAATAGCTGATTACAAATTCGAAGTCACAATTACTGTAAATAAAATAGTGAATCCTCGATTTTTTACTGATTTTCCACCACATTCCACCTGCATTATCGTTTTGTTCTACTTTGTCGTTCGCCATGTATTAAGTTTTGCTTATATTTTTCCTAGATTTTATTTAAAGTGCATCTACCATCTTGTGTAGTTCTTCTTTGCTTTCACTGAATGAATACGTTCTTCAGTAAACTAGAAACAGGACCATAGACTTGTAACAGTCTAGATAGACAAGCAAGGAATGATGCAGACTCAGAGACTCTATTATGTAGAACTTTCCATTAATATGTGTCATTTTAAGACACATCAGTTTTGTTAACAAAGTGCCAATATTTCTATTTCAATCCAGAGTACAAACCCTATAATTAAATGTGAATATGGTGTTTGGTAAATGGTCGTCTCGGCTTCTGTGACAAGCACAATTGCTGCTCTATTTCGTAAACAGCTCTAACGTTATCTTGGAAGGTTTAAATTTTTTGCGGTTTATTGGTGTAGACTTTGTCCCCCATGTAGCCCCAAAAGTCAAGATAATCATAAAGCAGTTGTCAGAGCAGATAATCTAGGTGGCCAATTGATGTCACCGTTTCGTGTAATAATACGTGCCCACAAAATGTTTACCATATTTATAGTGAATTTTCACTATTTTTCTGCGTTGTTGTAGCGTATATCATTCCATTGTTAAGCAAGTAAGTTGTTATTGCCAGCTCTCAGGAAATCACGGCTCAATGTTTGTCAATTAAAAAATTCCCCGCAAACTAAAATTAACCCCTTATTGGTGGAAAGTTGTATATCTAATAACAAAAGTAAAGTTATGGACACAAGTGTAATTAATACAGTAAATCTAGGTAGCGATAATCGAATGGTACGAGCAAAGGTATATATGCACATAGTATAAGAACAAAAAAAATCTGGTAACCAGTAATCTCCACAAAATTAATTCAGAATAGGTGAAAATGAAAACTATTGAAACAAAAACAGTGTCCACAAATGCTCTGTTTTCGAGTTACTGGTCGTTGATATTTTCGGAAATGTATTTTTCTATTCCAAACTAATAGAGGTATGTTATCTAAATTCGATACATAATATACTTGGATGAATTGCTTCAATTCGTTATAAACTGTAGCTTCCCGAGGAGTGAGTGGCGGAGGTATGAGTAATGAGTAACAAACAATAATAGTACTCAAGTCAGAAAAAACTATGGATAATAATTGGTGTAGATGGCAATGAGTCCTGTCGCAGCCGTTTTTTACCCCAAAACTGGATAGCATGTGTCATGTAATGTAATTTGTGTTACTCTTACTAAGTTGACTAGCTTTTAAACCCACCCCATAGGTGGCCTTACTCTATTAAACCGAGGGATTTTCTAGAAAATAAATCTATTTTTCCTTTTTGTTGTCCAGTCTGTTACGCCAATTTTGACACTGTCTAACTACCTTTATCTTAGTCTTCTTATGTGATGAATTGGCATTCAGTTTCGTGCATAATTTGCAGATTCTTTTCTACGTGCTCGAACCGCCTTGATTTCGTTAGTTAGATTCCCATATGGTTACAGTAATCCTTCGCTGTTTCTTTCGCAGTCTTCATTCGCTATTTTTTCCTCAATAATTCTATGCACTATTTTCCTTTACCAGATCTCTATTTTATTTTCGCCTCCCTCTCCTCTATTGCTGTTTTATGCTTTGTGGTACATTTCTTGCACCTAACACAGCATTAATGCATGGAAACATCTGTCTCCTTTATCACTCTTGCCCGTAACTAAAGAAAGATCCCAGAAAAAAATCACTTTTTTACACTTCTCACTTGTTTTCTAATTTTGCACATGTCCATTCTCCACTTCTACGCTCACTATTTACACTGTCGCTTACCCTTAGCCCTATTATTTTTGTGTCACTTTTTCAAGCTGTTACAATTTTTGTTCTTTCTTGCTAATGGAGTGACGTCATCTGCATGTGTCTATTTATAATAATTGCCTGCAACGTAAAATCTTTCGTCGACCACGATAAAAATATATACTAAAGTAATCACGGTAAGCTTCAAGGTAAAATAAAAACCAGTTGAAAATGCTATGTTGAGCATTGCCGGACGAACTTCAAGACAGCATTCAAAATTTTTACTTAAAATGTTTTTTTATTTCTGCCATTTTGTGGAGGATGGTTCTTCAGACATTACTATTCCAATTTTTCATCTTCTATCAAAATCTGAAGTTAAAATTTAAAAATTCAAATAATGCACAGATGAATAAATTTCCATATCGAAGTTTTCTCGTCATTTTGTCCATGTTCCTTACGAGATAGAAGGTTGGTTTTTTAGACATTTCTATTCTACTTTTTTATGTTGTATTTCAATATGAAATCGAAATTTAAAATTTCAAAAAGACGAAATCCCATGGGACACATGGAACAAACAATTAACGAATTTTGCAGGTGTCACACTGATACGAAGGCTGGAGGTAAGAAGAGAGCAAGAAAAACAGGTAATGACAATGGCAATATTCACCTAAAATTACTGCAGCAATTGTCCAGTTTGTATTGGCAACGAGTTAAATAATCTGAATTTCCCTTTTTAAATAAAATATTGATTGTACATAAAATAACACACGTAACCACCGTGTTTGGCTTTCGTTGTGTTATAGCCCTCGGGGCTCTGCACCTCGTGCTATAACTTTCACGCCATGAGCCAAAAACGCCTGTTTTACACCCATGATACGTAAATAACTATTGTGCTCGTATTGTTAACTTTATCAGCATTTTTAGTACTTTTATTGCCTAATGTATAGCTGTTTTATGTTGATCGAATTGTATCATTAGCGAAGATCTATAATTAGCGCGTAGAAGTTCATCTGATTTCCCTAACAATGCGTTTCAAACTTTGGCCTGGAATAATGCTTTCTGTATTCGCTCTGCTTATATTTAATTACATTTGCCAGAATCTCGTAGGTAGTGTCTAATAAAGCAATTCTTCTTCAACTTTTACACTCAATCGTGTCACCTTTTTTTTAGAATTACTCCAGCTCTCCTACATAGTGGCTGTAGTCCATAGTTCTTGAATTAATTCGTGTATTACTTTTTCCGAGTTCATTTCCAATTAGTTCTGCTACTACATGATTTTTCGCGTGAACCTTTGATTTCTTTTATCTGACCAATTTTCTTTCGTATCTTCCTACACAAGTGGGTCCACTTCGACTTCGACTAGAAATAGGTACCATAAATACTTATATCTTCTTCTTGGTCTTGTCCTTCTACGTTTAAGATCTCATCGAAATGTTCTTTCACTTCCTTTGTTTTTTCATTCCTCATCTCGAATTAGGTTTTCTTCCTTGATTTTTAAAAATCGTACCTCTTTCCATATTTTTCTTCCAGCTTCTGTATTTTGCTTTCTTTGAAATGTCCCCGTACGTCTCTGGAGGTTTTCAATTGACAGGGGTTATTTTTTAAAATATACTTTTCTATTCGTTGTTATTATTTGTTTGTTTGTAATAGACAAGGTCTAGGCATGCGAAGTACCAGGTACCTTAGACACCGACTGCTTTGGTCATATGGTGAAAGTCCTACTTATAATTTTGCCGAGACTGAGGAGTTCCAACCCTAGCAAGGGATCTTTTACATGCTACACATCGTAGTAACATGGGACCCACTTCCGAATGAGGTAGAGGTTTTCATCCGCATTTTTTATTTTTAAAAGCTCACCGGAGTCGGGGATCAAACTCTCGACCCTTAGATCAGTAGTCAGAAAGCTTAACCACTGAGCTACGGATTCCGGCTCTATTCGCTGTTTAAGTTTTCTTTGTACCTATTCAATTCGCAGATCTTCTACTCATTTCTGTACCTCTATTTTTCACCTTTTGCTTCTTGTTCCATGGTTAGTCGTACTAGACAGTGGTCTAAATACATATGGTCGCGCTCGTATACTTTCTAACGTCTGTAAAGCGTTTCGTGTACTAGTACGTGAAAAAATTACTGGTTATTGTGTTGTATATGGTCGGTCGATCTTCTATAAAAGTGTCAGTTTCTGAATAGTTTCTGAACAATTTTCTCCACGCAGTCGGTTTATCGAACTGCTGACATTTAACAATCTACTATTTTTGCTTTATCTTCAAATGCTAGCCCGAACGATTTACCTCATCTGTAGTGTTCGCTAACAGCTACTTAATTGTTAGGTTTTGCTTAAACGATATAAGTAGTTTTGCCTGCTGCTTCTAATGTTCAGTTTAGCCGTAGTTCTGTTTCATTTGTGTGGATAATGTGATGTTTTCTGATTTTGTTAAACCTCTCTGAAAGCGTTATATTGATTAATTAGCTCGGGAAATTCAATATTTACCTATTTCAAATTACGAAGTGTTTGTTTTGAAGTTATGTAGGTTAGGTATGCTCATCTACCGTTAGCGATTTTTATTATAATTATTAAACTGGATACATGTAGCAGATTATCCTAACAGTGTCTCTTGTCTCGTAGATGGGACTTACCTGCAATCTTCATTTTGATACTAAAGTTTTCCCATTAAACGCAAACTATCGTGACTACATCGGCACATCCGAGGACAGCTATCTACAACAGAGACACATGGAATTTTTACAACAGCTTAAACTCAAGACAATCGCAAAGGGCGCCAACGAATTTGTAACACAATAAATATGACCAAGAGACAAGAGCTCATGATCTCAAAATTATATTCGGTATCGAAATAATTTGAAATGAATTCTCCTTCAAACAGGTCATACTCGTAAATAATGTTTGAATTAACTGATACGCATGCATTTCGTAGTAAAATACATACTCGTATAATAATTACCAGTAGCAAATGGTACAGGCTACAATCAAATATCAAAGGCAATGTGCAAGTAGTAACTTGAACAGCCTCTTAGAACTATAAAACAGAGCACTAGCACTTTAACATTGCTGCATAATGAAATCGATACATACTTCTTAAATATCAACAATAATAATAAAATAGAGTGCACTCGATAGAACATACTAACCCTACGTAATTAAACCAATAAATACAGGTAACAAAAAATATGAATAAAGAGGGTACATACTAAACAGACGGTACATACTATGCTAGACAAAAGTGATAAATAAAGGTAACTGACGTTAAATCAACCTAATTAAAACTAGAGGGAGCCTGAAGGACCCCTCTTGAAAACGTTACTGCTTGATCATTTGATTCGGAAGCGTTACGTATGTTGTCGGCATCCAGCGAGGCCTCCACACTATGAGCGTGAGGCACATGTTGGCAGTGTTTACAACTAGCAGTTATTGAACTTGATTTGGTGACAACAAAAGTTTTAGTTCAGGGAGCTGGGTGAAACATCCACAGCGGCTCGATGCCCAAAACAGCTACAAAACGATACCCTCGACATCTGGTAAACGTAATCTAAGGTGCAGAGGCACGCCAGGTTCTACGAGAAGTAATGTTATATTACCAAATCTCGGACCAAGTAGAACAATGCTGCAAATTCTGTTAAAATTGGAACCGCCGCCAAAGCTAAAGAACGGGTCTGATCGACAATAATTAGAACTTAATTCTCGAATTAAGTTATGGTTAAATGATAATTTGATCTTCCCGATCATGCTGCTATCTAATCCGTCATAAAGACGCAGAAAATAGACACCCTATAACGTCGATTTAACCAAATCCACGTAAACGTGAGTGCAAATAAATTTCAAATAAAAATGTACGAGGCATGCCACTAGGCTAAATAGCCATTGTTTTCCAATCGCAAGTAACAGGAATAATGCATAATGCAAAAGTAGTTCTTGCAAGTCGAATCGAGGACCGCTGTATGAGTGAAGAACATGACGGCAACTAAGGCAACTTCTCTGGGGACCAGAACCGTAATCTCTATATCCCTGACAACATTAATTTCTATGTTATATCAAAAAAGGCCTTTAAACACATTCAGACGAAGGCGGGTTAACATGCAAAGCTGTCGTCAAGCAAGGGCTGCTATTACAAGATAGCCAAAGATAGCCAAACATTGCACGCAGCTGTCCCGAAGGAACCTTTGACTAGTCGTGAGTATACTATCTGGACGCTTCACTCTAAACCAAAATATGCACAGGATGGGACTGGTGGACAGCCCAAACTGTAACAGATGCAACGAGGATGACGAGACAGCAGAACACGTTCTGTGCCACTGTCCAGCTATCGCAAGAGTCAATGGTTCCATATTGATGAACGTCTGGCCTGATATGGCCAGAATCAGCAACACTCTATTTGCGATGTACATTCAAAGAGTTGGATGGTTTAAGTGATACCCAACTTGGAGAGCTGCTGGAAAGGTAGCACAATGAGCCCACTTAATGCGGCCAAAGTGCGTGTGAGGTAAGTCACCCTCCACATATAATCCATAGTAATCCATAGGTGTTAATGAACGTAACTAAGTGCATCAAAAACCAGAAAGCGAAATGGTACGGAAATTAACCAGCGAACACAAGCAACAAGCTGCACTGCCAACCGTCAAGACGAAAATCTCGGCGAGATACATTCGCGAAATACTTAAACGAATAGGCGGGACAATCTCGGTCGTTTGTCGTTTCTTACATGAAATCTGAAGGTAATTACCCTGCTTATTAAAAAAACAATGAATCACAGATGCAATTGCCTGAAATACTCGTCTACACATATTTTCATTGATATTGAATATGGTACTCAACCAATCAGTACAAACTTTTTCCTCAACCGCTAGTAATAGTTAAATCTATTGATTACACAATCTAGATGCGATTGACTTTTGGCTGTTGATTTCATGAAGCAAAGCAATTTTCGATTTACTCGTAATTTTTGAGGATTTTTCTATAGACACGTAAAGATCATCTACTAGGACGAGTCTCTGCGCCGAGTCAATAATTTTACGTATATTGCGAGAAATATTTAGTACAGGACTGTACTCTCTGAACTTACTTTTAATTGTGCTCACACCTTCTTGAAATTTAGAAATTAAATAGCTTTGTACATGTAATTTATACAGCCTACTGTTCACCTCACAAACGTTACGAGTATTAGTAAAGTGTATGTTTGCCAGAAGAAATTTAAATGGAATCTTGGACGCACCTTTATTTAGCAATATCACTTCTGTATAAAAGTTTTTCTAAAATTATTGATTGATCTGTATTAGTGCACTGTCGCTGACATTTCAAGAAATGTATAGGCGCACCCCTCCCCCCCCCTTTCATCAAAACAGTTTTTTTTAAAGCCGAATTCTTCATAAAAAGAAAAACGTTTCACATGCCCTACGATAAACAGCAATTCTCTATTTTTGGCACTTGCGGGACTAAAGTTGGCACTTTAGTCACTTATTTCAAGGACTAAAGTAGCTCATTTAATCCTTAGGGACTTAAGTACATAATTACTTTAGTCCCCTAGGGACTAAAGTAAAAATGTTACCTTATCAATGGTAAATTTATGTACACAGCATTCTTAATAAAAATTGTATTTAAAATTAATCAGTTGGCAGTACTAAAGTGCATTATCAGTCTATATCAAATTCGAGGTTAGTAGGTTAGGTTGTTTCAGCTGACACACAGCGTCGCATAACTTAATCTGTAAATCTCGAATTCATTGGCGGATCCAGAGACTTCCAAAGGGGGGGGGGGTCAACTAATTTTTGTAGATTGAACAGTAAGACTATAGTTATTTGTTTCATTAGTACAAAAAATGCAAGATTTCGGGACAAGTTTTTTTTTAATTTATTTTATTAGCAATCAGAATAATTACAACAATTCTATGAGCAAATTTTATGTATAATTAATTAAAGTCGTGTGAGGAAGACACCCACTGGCGTCACCCCTAATTTAGTCTGTTAAATCCATTGGCCACTTTCTTTTTAATCTTCTAGTTTCAGGTTCTTCGACTAGTGGGTTAACTGTTACATTTGGATGATTTTCTAGAGACTCGTGATGTTTTACCGCTTTTGTTTTGATTATGTCTGCCACATATGGAATGTTGAAATCGTTGTGGAGGGTTAGATTTGACACAAACCATGGGGCGTTGGATAACATTCTAAGTGTTTTTGATGAAAACGTTGGATTATATTTATATTTGATTTGCTAGCGCATCCCCAAAGTTCGCAGCCGTAGGACCAAATAGGACGGATTATGCTCTTGTATATCAATAATTTGTTGTCCAGTGTGAGTGCTGAGTTTTTTCCAATAAGCCAATACAATTTTTTAAGTTTTAGGTCCATTTCTTTCCGCTTTTTGCTTACATGTGTCTTCCACGTCAGACGTGGCCAAGTTGCTCTTGCTCTTATTTTTTCTTTCACTAGTTCCATTATTTCAGTAGGGATATTAGGAGTATGGGCTTTCAGATTGAGCACTTGCGGTGTTGAATTCCATCCTGCTTTCTGTACAGTTGTTATGAGATGGTTTGTTGCGTATTCCAGATCAACTTTGTTTTCAAGCTTAAATTTATATTAAGTAATTCGTTGATATGTGCTTCAAACACGTTCCAGTTGGTTTTTGCATTGCTGAGAGTAGGTTTGGGCTCTTTATAGAGTATGGTTGCACTTACAGTAACTATTACAGGGGTATGATCGGACGAAATATCGTAATTGGGGACAATATTCATGTAGTTTGATGCCATGCCGTGAGTAACGAAAAAGTCCAGTAAGTCCGGAATTTTATTGGGATCTGAAGGCCAATATGTTGGGCTGCCCGTTGAGAGGAAGTTGTATTTATTATCTACCATAAGTTTATAAAGCTCTCTGCCTGTTGTAGTTGTTAAACGTGAGCCCCAGTGTTTGGGTGCTATCAGTACTAAACAAAAATTTAAAATTGTAAGTCATTTATCATTAATATAAATAAGAACTTTTAACTAAAAGCAAAATTACGCATCTAAATAAAAATGCTGCCGGCCGGCAACGGCGTTAACGGCGCATTTAACATTTATAACCAGCAACAAATAAACGGAAATCCTATGTTACCACAACAATTACAATTTTTTCCGAATACACAACCTACGCACCAGTATCAACAAAGCCAATACACTCTCCAGGCGTCTTCTAATCCATCTTACTTCTCCACACAGTATCAACCAACTTCACAAACACCGAGTCAGCCACAATTTTATCTACTGCAATACGGTAATGAGCCAGTCATGCAATCAATGCAAAATGAAAACACTAATGAATGTTACGAAGATGATGAACAAGAAATGGAAGTTAACCCCGTCAATAGTTGGCAACGTGTTACAAATAATAAACGGAAACGATTAACGAAGTCTAATACGTAAACGACCAATACTGAAAACGAGACAGAAATTATTCACGAGAACAGATACTCAGCGCTAAGTAAAGAAGATGGACCAAGTACAGCGGCTAACGAAGGACAGCGAAAAACGACTATATCTAAGCCACCGCCCATCTTTGTTCACGGAGTTATAAATTATAAGGAAATGACTAAAGATCTACTATCAATTGCAGAAGAGGAACAATACACGACCAAAAGTCTACATAATAATGTCGTCAAAATCAATGCAACAACACCTGACACATATCGTAAGATGTTCAAGCTTATGCAGGAAAAAAAGATTGTACATCATACATACCAGATGAAAGAAGATCGCCCTTATAGAGTTGTCTTAAAACATCTGCATCATACTACCCCAATAGACGATATAAAAAAGCTCTTAAAGAACTAGGACATTCGGTACACAACATTATGAACTTAAAACATAAACAAACCAAAGACCCTTTACCTATATTCTTTGTAGATCTAAAGCCAGCTACAAATAATAAAGAAATATACAACATACAATCACTACAAAACATACACATTCTTTTTGAACTACCAAAACTAAATAAAGACATTGTGCAATGTACCCGATGTCAGAATTATGGGCATACAAAGAGCTATTGCAATAGGCCATTTGCATGTGTGAAATGTGCAGAAAGACATGATACAAAAATCTGCAAAAAACAAAAGAAACTCCAGCTACTTGTATCCTGTGCGGAGGTTTACACCCAGCGAATTACAAGGGATGCACAATTTATCAAGAGCTCCAAAGAAAATATCAGCCCAATACGCAACAATCAAGCATAAGACCTCTAAATCTAACAAGACAAAACTTTCCATCCTTGAGCTACCAAAATAATCAACCCGCCATCAATCAGCCAACACATATACGTCCTCTTTATTCCCAAGCAGTAAAAAACTCACCCCCGTCCATTGAAGATGTTAGTCTTAAACAATTCTTAGATGAATTAAAAATATGTTCAACCAACTATTACAACAAAATAGTATGATATTAAATATGCTAACTACAGTCATTAATAAATTAATTCAATAATGGCCAAGTTTTTAAAAATTGCATTGTGTAACGCTAACGGGTTACAACAGAGAAAGTTAGATAACAAACGACTTCCGGGATTGGACCGTGTCATGATTGAGATCGAAGAACTCAACGTTTCGCCCACTTTCGTAAGGGGCTTCATCAGGAGGAAAAAAGGCAAAAGAGCACGGTAACTCAACGTGTTAACCACGCCAGAGGCGAAACTCTTTGCAAAGGGAAGGGACAGAAGAGCACGGTAACTCAACGTGTTAACCACGTCAGAGGCGAAACTCGACTGACTATCGGAAGAAGAAAAGCGAGAATTTATAGGCAAGCGCCGTAGCGATTCAGCAAATGCCGTCGCGGTTCAGTGACGGAGGGCGGGGGCTTAGGAATTAGCACTTTCCACATAGAAGGAAGGGGAAAAGCCTTCGTCTCGATTGAAATTATTAGGGTGTTTGCAAATCTCAATGGCTTCGCGAATCTTTCTGCTAAAGAAGAATGGGGATTTGCAGATGATGGAAGTTTCATCAAAAAGGATCTTATGACCAGTATCGCGTTGGTGTTCGGCGATGGCCGATGATGAAACGAGACCTGACTTGAGACAGCGCCTTTTTGCCTTTTTTCCTCCTGATGAAGCCCCTTACGAAAGTGGGCGAAACGTTGAGTTCTTCGATCTCAATCATGACACGGTCCAATCCCGGAAGTCGTTTGTTACTTAATGACAATGGCCGTGAAAGCCTCAAAAATCAGAGAAAGTTAGAAGTTGAAACCTTTATACGGGTCAATAATATAGATATTTTACTCATTTCCAGAAACTCATTACACCTCAAGATCTCACCTAATAATACCCCATTATTCAATATATCATACAGAGCATCCAGATGGCACAGCACATGGTGGTTCCGCCATAATCATCCGTAACTCCATAAAACACCATGAATTACCGCCTTATAAAACGGACTATGTGCAAGGCACTATAATACAAGTTGAGAAACTTCCAGCACCCATAGTATTATCAGCTGTCTACTGTCCGCCACGCCATAATATAACCAAACAAATGCTACAACCCTAGGGCCTAGGTTTTTAGCAGGTGAAGATTTTAATGCTAAAAACACGCATTCGGGCTCACGTTTAACAACTACAAAAGGGAGAGAGCTTTATAAACTTATGGTAGATAATAAATACAACTTCCTCTCGGGACAAGTAAGACAGAGTCTTACGCATTTTTTGTGCCAATGAAACATACTATTTTTTCTCCAACTACTCATAAATTCGGTAATATGACTTATTATTTAGAATCAAACATTGTAGGTTATATTGCAGAACTGTCAGGCTCAAATAAACAATCACTATACGGGGAAAATAAACAACAACGACGGCGACTGCTGAATATTGACGAAGCGTTTGTTTTTTATTTAAAATTTAACATTTAAAACCCTATCTTGCGTCCATTTTCAAATATGAATCGAAAAGTGTACAGTTGCCAAGGTAATTGGTAAACATCCCGAAATGACTTTTTATACAAAATTATTCGACAATATGGCGTCTTATCCGTGTGGTTGGAGAAAAAACTAATAGTTTAGATAGGTAATACCTACTATGGGATGGTACTAGGTAGATATTTAGAATAATCATCATAAACAGCGTTATATATTCCATCTCTGGACATACGCCTCCCCAGTTTGTCGCCAGCTTGTGCGGTCAGCGGTTGTTCCCATCCACTGAGTTCCGGCATTTTGGTGATATCATCCTTCCATCTCGTTCTAGGTCTGCCCCGATCTCTTCTACCCATTCTTGGCCTCCACTCAGTCACCTTCTTACTCCATCGATTGTCTTCCCTTCTCATAATGTGTCCTGCCCATTGCCACTTTAAACTTGCGATGCGTGCCGCCACGTCTTCCACTCTGGTTTTGTTTCTGATCCAGTTATTTGTTTTTCTGTCTTCTAGTCGTACTCCTAACATCGATCTTTCCATGGCTCTCTGTGTTACTTTCATCTTTTTTATCGTGGTTTCTGTAAGAGACCATGTCTCACAGCCATACGTTAGAGTTGGAAGGACACATTGGTTGAACACCTTACTTTTCAGGTACTGTGGATATGTGTTTGTTTTAAACACATTTCTTAATTTTCCATAGGCTGCCCATCCAAGTTTAATTCTTCTATCGACTTCCGCTTCTTGGATATCCGCCGTAAAGGTTAATTTTTCGCCTAGGTATATATATTCGTCTACCACATCTATTAGATTGTCATTAATCTTAATGGGTGGTATATCATTTTTATTGGCCATGATTTTTGTTTCGTTAAATTCATTTTGAGACCAACTGTTTGCGCCGCGTTTTCTACATCTACGATCATGGTTTTTAGATCCTTAATGTTATTCGTTAATAGTATAATATCGTCAGCGAAACGTAAATTACTTAGATATTCCCCATTAATATTAATGCCTTTTTTGTCCCACTCTATAGTTTTGAACACATCCTCCAGTAGATTTGTAAATAATTTCGGCGAGATCGTGTCGCCTTGTCTAATACCGCATCTAACATTCACCGATTTCGTTTTGTCAAATGTCTGTATGGTCATCGATGCATTCATATATATATTTTTAATTAGCTCTATGTATCTATAGTCTATCCTGCATCGTTTCAATGCGTTAACTAATGCCCACATTTCCACAGTATCAAACGCCTTTTCAAAGTCGATAAAGACTAGGTATAGGGACTGATTGTATTCGTGAGATTTCTCCATCACTTGTCGCACAGTGTGAATATGGTCCATTGTACTATACCCCTGTCTGAATCCTGCCCGTTCTGGCGGTTGAAATGCGTCTAGGCGGTTTGATACTCGGTTTGTTATTATTTTTGTTAAGAGCTTGTATATATGCGATAACAGTGAAATCGGTCGGTAGTTTTTCAGATCTTTTTTATTGCCCTTTTTGTATATTAAAATGACGTTAGCGTTATTCTACGATTTGGGTGTTATTCCGGTATCTAGACATTGGTTGAATAGAGTTTCTAAGTGTTGTAATATTGTGTTTCCTCCTATTTTTATTATAGTCCACTGCATTTAGTCAAAAATAGGTCGAAACTACGGAATAATTCATATTGAAGCAAATAAGGTCAATTTAGGTGTGTTTTGGTGTCCTGAATATAAGTAGCAAAAGTCCCGAGCATGGAGTTGTACGCTTAACATTTGGCAACGCTGTAATGGGCTGAAATTGGGCTTAAAAATCATTTTTCGCAAATTTCTCGGTATCTATCGACTCTACGATAAAAATACATCACAGCAAAAATAAAGGTAAGGAAATTATCTACAAAAAAGATAGGAAGTCATTTTTTCTGTATAGGCGATCGTTTTTGTCAAAAAATGAAGTGAAAGGTCATACTCAAAGAAAATATTTCATTTGTAGCCGTTTTATCACACGGACGCATAAAATATTTGAAAAAAACCATTATTCTATTGCAAGTACCTTGAGATCATTTAAAAATGGGACAGAGAGTACCATGGAATTTCTGTTTTACACATTTATATGTGCAAGAGATGGAAGGTCTAGAAAATTCAATGGACAATGCAGCTTTTCAGAAGTTCACCAACGACTTTTTCTCAGTTAAGCGCTCTGATAAATATTTTTGTGGAACATCTACTGATATGATAATTGAGCAATCTTTGATGAAATCGTCGAAATCAAAAGGAGGTTATACACGTGGGAGGACTACAAATGAAAGTGTCGTCAATAAATGGGTGTTCGGTTTACTGACTGCTAGTAACATCAGCGAAGGACTCGCTAACTTTTGTGGGATTTCTTTTCACTCTCGAGAACAGCATGTTGATGCTCGTGAATCTCGTATAAAGAGAGACATTGAGGATATTCAAAAAGTAACAGATTGGTTCAATTCTCACAATCCTTCGCCAATTTTACAAAAAGTTATGTCGATTGCAACAGGGGTTACTGGTGATGAAAAAATTAACTGTCACAATGCTTATAAAATTGGAACTACTGCAATGAAGAAAAATATTGGAAACAATTTCTATAACTTTAAATTCTCACGTGCCGACAGAGTGCTTCCCCTATTAACCACCAACAGCAATCTCAAAGTCCATGATACAACAGTGCCCATTGATCCACTCTTATTGTTCCAGAGAATTAGTGTCATGAAAAGAGCAAATGAAGAGCTTCGCACCTATTTGGAGTATGAATTGGCTCCATTCCGGTGTCACTCTTTGATGAAAAAACCAACAAGTCAGCTTTCTATGACAATTTCCTTCCATTAGAACTTACACCAGATTTGGATAATGTCACTTATGTCATCGATGGAGGATTTCTTTTGCACCGCGTTATATGGCATCAGAATGAAACGTATGGTGCTATTTGCCAAGCATATGTTAATTATGTACAAAAGCACTTTGGTTCAAACTCCATTATTGTTGTCGATGGCTATGAAAATACAAGGAATAGTGTGAAGGCTATGGAACAACTACGCCGGTCGTCAAAATCTTCATCTGTTGTTATCTACTTTAATGAGCAGGTGGTTGCAACTGTAAGCCAAGAGAAGCTTCTTTCAAACAATCGAAATAAAATCAGATTGATTTCGATGCCGAAAGAAAAGTTTGGAGCCAATAGTTTCATTATTGAACATGCTGAAGATGATGCTGACATTTTGATAATTGAAACAGCACTCAGGGAGTCATATAAAAATACCACAGTTGTTGTTGGGGAAGATGTGGATCTTCTCGTAGTTTTAACTTCCCGTACACCTATCGAAAAATATTTTTTTCTTCTTAAACCAGGCAGAGGAAAGGTCGCACGAAAAATTTATTCCTCACGAAGCTTCGATCAACACAATGAGATTCGAAATCACGTATTGTTTTTGCACGCATTCTCAGGGTGTGATACGACATCTGCTCTTTTTAATAAAGGCAAGACTGCAGCTCTGAAACTGTTGAGAAAACGCAAGACTTGAAAACTGCAGTTGAGGTTTTCAATAAAAATGATACTTCTCGTGACTTGATTTCTGCAAATGGAATCAAATTTTTCCTCCCAATGTATAGTGCTCCCGCTAAAGAAGTATCTATCAATAACTATCGCTATTCTAGCTTGATTAAAGCTGTGAACAGAAGCAGACCAGTGAAATTGAGTTTATTACCACCCACTCTTGAGGCAGCTCAGCAGCATCTATTTCGTGTTTACTTTCAAGTTCAAAAATGGTTAGGTAATAAATTGAATCCTGAGGAGTGAGGGTGGATGTCAAAAGAAAATATATTGTGGCCAAAAACAACATGCCAACCTCCTGCGCCTGATTGCCTTTTGAACATGGTTTTTTGCAATATAATGTTCGAAAGGTTGTGGAGCATTATGTGGCTATCGAAGATTTGGGCTTTGCTGCTCACCAGTTTGTGGCAACTGCCGTGGACAAGTTTGTTTGAATGCTGAACCAATTGAAGACTCGTCAGAAAAAGAAACCACCAGTGATGCAGAAAATCAAGGTTTTGAGATTGACCCAACGGATTCCCTCGAACAATACATATAATGAATTTATAGAACGAATAAACAACATTTATACAGGGTCATTCACGAATAGTGTCTGATTTAGCACCGTTTTTTCTGCAACACAATCTGATTGACACATTTGATTCACACTTTTGTTTCATTTTTCTGAAATCATGATTACAAAATTGTTTTCAAATTGAAAAACAGCGAAGTATTCTATGAAAGAGTAATATTTGTTGCAGGAATAAAGACCCTAAATCAGACACTATTCGTGAATCACCCTGTATAAGTATTACAGTCGTGGAGTAGGCCTCAGGGGATAATACATGAAAAAAAACGCTACTACTACTCAACCTCAAAGGTGGTGTGGAATAGAGTACTTTAATTACCTAAAATATCACATAAGTTCTAATTCAATCCAGGATTTTGAGAAAAACGATCGCCTTTACGAGAAAATGACACTCTATATTTTTTGTAGAGAATTTCCTTACCTTTATTTTTGTTCTGATATATTTTTATCGTAGAGTTGATAGATACCGAGATATTCCCGAAAAATGATTTTGAGCCGAATTTCAGCCCATTACAGCGTTGCCAAATTTTAAGCGTACAACCCCATCCTCGGGACTTTTGCTACTTCTATTCAGGACACTGAAACACACCTAAATTGACCTTATTTGCTTCAATATGAATTATTCCGTAGTTTCTGCCTAAATGCAGTGGACTATTAACTCTATTACCAGATCATCTGGGCCTGGCGCTTTATTGTTCTTCATTTGTTTTAAAGCTATTTTTATTTCATATTTGCTTATTGGAGGTATATCTTCAGTATAATGTCTGGTTAATGCTGCTCTTTTGTCATTTGGATTAATGGGTGGTTCTTTTACTTTTGAAGAATATAGGTCTTCATAGAATTTTTCGATATGCCTAAGAATATCTTCGCGGTTGTTTATTACAGTTCCGTTCTCATCTATAATACTCGTAATTTCTCTTTTTCCTTCTGCAGTCTTTTTTCTGAATACCTTAGGTCCTTTGTTCCTGATAACGTTTTCATTAAACTCGGAGACGTCTGCTCTAACTTGTCTTCTAATATTTTTGTGCATTTTGTTTTAGATCGTATGCTGACAGATTCGCTTTTTCTTTGTTCCGTTTGGCTATTAACTTTCTGGTATTTTCCTTAAGTTTCGTTATGTTTCGTTGTTTTGATTTATTGAATACCTTCTTAGCAGCATTTGAAACATTATGTATAATGTAATCGTACAATTTGTCGATGTTTGTCATTTCATTAATTGGATTGTTAACGAAGTTTTCCTAGAAAGTATTTCTGTAGGTTTCTTCTTTACTCCAAATTTCTTTTATGTCTATTCGTTTCACTCCGCTTACAATTAACTTTTGCCTATCTTGTTTTGTATTCAGTATTACTCTGGCTCGTACCATTTTGTGGTCACTAATGTTAATACGGTTGAGAACCGTTACATCAAGAATTGTGCACCTGTAGTCTGCAATTATAAAATCAATTTCGTTTCTAGTGTTACCATCAGGGCTCTGCCATGTCCATTTCCTGTTCTCTTTTTTGTTAAAGAAGGTATTCATTACTTTTAACTGTTGTTCT